>JAJMAS010000086.1:0-37271 GCA_030565065.1 Pichia cephalocereana | reverse complement strand
TAATAATAATAATAATAATAATAATAATAATAATAATAATAATAATAATAATAATGATAATAATGATACCAACACAACTACAACACCTAAACCATCAAATTTTGAGGAAATAGGTAAAATTTCAAGTTTAATTAATGAAGTTGTATCACAAAGTTCAAATAATTCTAATGGTATAAATGAATCATTAACTGAGGGACAATCAATGATTTTAAAGAAAGCTTTAACACTTTTAGGTAATTTTGAGAATCGATTGAAGAAATCAGATATTGAATTACAACAACCTCAATTAACAGAACCTCAATTAACAGAACCTCAATTACAATTGAAACCTGAAATAACTACAAATCAATTAGATAATTTAAATGAAGTATCAGTATCAGTATCATCATTACCAGTATCTGAAATTGAATCACAAATTAATTAATTACAATTCCGCTATTTGTATTCTTCTGTATAATATAATCTATATCAAACTGTATTTTTATCGATGTTATATGAATATATATAAAGATGATTTTTATAACTCTTAACAAAATTTTTCATAATTATTTATTTATTTACATGAAATTATACTATAATCTATACTATATAATATATTATACACAAAAAAAGCTTTAAAATACTTTTATTTTTTATTCTCTTCTTTATCAGTTGGTAAACCTAAATCTCTCCAATCAACTTTATCCATTAATTCATTATCCATTCTACATTTTAAATATTTTTTAGCTAAAATTCTACAATTTGGAGCATTTTCATTATTAACTAATTTTAAACATTTCATATATTTTGTCATTTCATCTTTACAATCACCAAAATGATCTAAAGGAAATGAACCTCTCTCAGGTGGTGTAGTTCTTAAAGCTTTAATATAATTACCAGGATTTGCTGACATCTGATAAGTTATATGGGGTATATTATATTATAGTATATTTATACACCTGTTTGTTATATATTCAGACAACCAGTACTTGAAGAACTGGTTATTTAATGACTTGATTTTATTTAAAAATTCTTTTTATTATGTAATATATAGATTATTACGTAATATTTTATTTCTTCTTCTTCTTTTACTGCTATTTGCTATATTTGCTACCATTAATATATAAATATAGAGTTTATTATGTATTAGAATATAGCTATTTGTATCTTAGTTATCTTAATAACCTTTTTATGGTAATTACAGAAAACATTTAAAATTGCTATCTATACTATATCCCATGTATTATTACTTAAATTGCATTTCATGTAAATGATCAACAACTACTGTAATTACCCAATAATACCTCTATAAAGTATATTGACCGTAATACTGATACTCATAATCATCTCCGATATATACACATCACACATTCAAATGATTCAACTGTCAATGTCTATAATAATAATACCATAATATACCATAATAAATCTCCGAGACTTACCCCATTAGGCAGTGATCCCGACACTTTGGGCGCTCTTATTACTTAAAACGGCTATAAAATTTTTTTTTTCCACCTCTGAAGGTTCTTATCGAGTTTTCCATTTGTTTATCTATTTAAATGGTTGATGGTTTTCTTTATTTGATTTTGGTTCAGGGGGACATATATATATTGATATTGATAGATAGATTATAGATTATAAACTATCAAATATTGTATTATATCACAAGACAAATATGACTGGTAATAGTAATAATTCTAATAATATAGATAATATTTCAATTGATTCAAATAATGAAATTCAATCTTATCATCAAAAAAATGAGTTATTGGAAATTGATTCAATACATCCCATAGATAATGATATTGAAAAAAATACAAATAATATAGATCATGATTATGATAATGATGATCTTACACAACCTTTATCAAGAGTTGAATCAATTAAATCAATTAGAGATGAAATACCTGATAAATTTTCAGGTTGGGGGTTAGCTTCAGTTATTGGTTGTGCATTTTTCAATTTTAATACTTGGGGTGCAAATTCTGCTTATTCATTATATTTACAAGCTTATTTAAGAGATAATATTTTTGAAGGTGCATCTAAATATTCTTATGCAATTATTGGTGGTTTAACTTTTAGTTCAGGTTTAATAATGTCTCCATTTATTAATTATTTAGTTGGTATAATCGGTGTTAAATCAGTTATTTTAATTGGTATAATTATTAATTTTGTTGCTTATATGTTAGCTTCTTATTCAACTAAACTTTGGGAAGTTTATTGTACTCAAGGTGTTCTGGCAGGTATTGGTATGGGATTGATTTGTGTTGCTAATGTTGGTATTGTTCCTCAATGGTTTAAAGGTGGTCCAGGTGGTAAACGTAATTTAGCAATGGGATTTCAAGCAGCTGGTTCAGGTATTGGTGGTATTGTTTATAATATTGGTTTACAACCTGTGTTGGAAAATAGATCATTTAGATGGTCATTAAGAGCTCAAGCAATTATGTGTATTGGATTAAATTTAATTTCATTATTATTAGTTAAAACAAGAAATGATAAAATTAAACCAGTTTATAAAGTTTATGATAAATTAATTTGGAAAAATTTTGGTTGTCTTTGTTTACTTATTTGGATCATGTTTACATTATTTGGTTATGTTGTCTTATTATATAATTTAGGTGATTTTACAAGATCTTTAGGTTATACACAACAACAAGCATCTGTTGTTTCAACAATGGTTTCAGTTGGTGTTATTTATGGTAGACCATTATGTGGTCAAGTTGGTGATATAATTGGTCCTGTTAATGTTACAATTTTTGCTTCTTGGTTAGTTGCTCTATTCAGTTGGGCAATGTGGATACCTTGTAGAAATTATGCAACTGCAATTGTTTTTGCAATGTTTGCAGGTTCTTTAATGGGTACAATTTGGTTAACAATGTCAAGTATTAATGCTTCAATTGTTGGTTTAAGAAAATTTGGTATTGCAATGGCTTTAAGTTGGATTTCAGTTGGTTCTTTTGGTTTTGCATCTCCAATTATTGGTATTGCTCTAAAGAAAGATGGACCTCAATATCCAACTCAATATCAACCTGCTTCAATTTTCGTTGGTTTATGTTATTTTATGGCTGGTATAACTTTAGTTATTGTTAGATCATGGTTAATTTCAAGAAATAAAAAAGTTAACCCTGAAAAAGATACCGAAGATGATGTATTAGAAATTAATGTTACTTTTAAAGAAGTTATATCAAATCTTTTTGCTTATGGTAAAGTTTGATTATAGTATGGGAATTTTTAAGTAAATTTGTATTTATTATAAGCTAATTAAAAAAATTATATAGAAAGCAAAGAACCGTTGCTAAAAGAAAAGAACCATAAAAAGTCAAATAAAAGAAATAAAATGTAGAACTAAAGAATAAAATAGAAGAAATAAAAAAAAATAAAACATGAAAACCCATAACCCAAACTGTATATATTATATACAAAGCTTAAAACCAAGAAGCAAACTTATCTTTAATATATTTCTCGGTATCTTCATATTGTTTTTGATAATCAATACCTTTAATATATTCAATACCTTGCTTTGTACCTTCAGCTATTGCTTTACCAGTTAAATCAACACCTTTCAAAGTTTTCTCATAAGCTTCCTTAGTATATTCATTTTGAAAAACTTCACCAACTTTTTTAAAACCCTTTGCAGCATAATCAACACCTTTACTCAATTCTTCTTTGCTCATTTTTTGAAACAGATAATCAACACCTTTCTTTGAACCACCAATAACATAATCATTAACTACATTATTAAAAGTATCTTTGGAAGAATCTGCAAAATTTTTAATTGATTTAGAGAATGATAATAATTGTAAATGACTCTTTTGAGTAAGTAAAATATTCTCAACATCCCATTTACAAAATTTTGCATCTTGATCAATAATTGAAATATATTCAACTAAACATTTATCCATATTAGCTGTTTTATAATAACAATTATCTAAAATTTTTTGACAATTTTGATAAATTGAATTACATCTTTCTTCATGTTTAACAGTAAATACTGGATTATTTGGAAGTCCAAAAAATGGATAAGTTCTAGTTTCAATTAAAAAATCATAATAACCATATTTTAAAGTTGAAAATAATCTTGATGAAAAATCAATTGATAAAAGTAATAATGCAATTCCTAATGATGCTTGTAAAAATTGATATATTGATGGATGTGAATTTATGAAAATTTTCAATTCTTTAGAAAATGGATAAGATTTATTTGATTTACTAGACTTATTAGATCTTCTTGATTTAGTTCTAGTAGTTGATTGATGTGGTTTTTCAAATGTATTTTCATAATCAGTTTCAACTCCTGAAGCAAAATTATCAGTTTCATAATCAGTTTCAACTCCTGATGTGTAATTATCAGTTTCGTAATCAGTATCAACACCTGAAGTATAATTATCCGTAGTATAATCAGTTTCAACTCCAGAAGTATAATTGTCTGATGTGACATCAGTTTCAACTCCAGAAGTATAAGCATCAGTGATTTCATTGATTTGTTCTTTATTATCAACTTTATCGTTAATTTTATTAACGCCATCTAGTTTAGCTTCATCAGTCTCTAATTGATCAATTATATTCCATTCTGTAAGACCTGGACTTTTACTTGCTTGTCTTGAATTGTGTGTACTTTTAGCCATTTTTTAATTGATTGATTGAATTATATAAAGAAAGCAACCTTTACTTAAAAATCGAATCAAATCGAATCAAATCATTAATCTTAATTATTAAAGTAATTAAGAATTATTCCGTAAAGAGGGTTAAATAATTATTTTTTATTTTTTAATATATTACGTAATAAAATATATATTACATAATTTCGGAGTTGATAATAATAATTGAACACCGAAATAATAAATTATAAAAATATAGGGTTTTATTATTATTTTATTATTATACAATATAAACTAAACTAAACTAAACTAAACTACAATAATTTAATCCTCCTTTTGAATCTCTAACCATGGATCAAGACTTTGTCCAAAATACTCCGTTAAAAATGTACCATATTTTGTTGTAACTGAAGATAATTCTGATTTAAACCATACATGGAATGATTCTAATTCTATCATAACATCTCTATTAATAATTTTTAAGTCATTACGTAAAATTTGTTCCTGTCTCTCAAGTTGAAACATTCTAATCTTTAAATTATAAAATTTTGTACGCCTTGTCTCATCTGGATTTGGATCATTAACATATTTTAGTATAATATTATTAAGTTTATTAACTCCTGGAATTTTACCATACATTGTTTTCTTACATGATTTACTGTATAATGCACTTTGTAATTCCTCATCAGTAATTGGTGGTTCACTAAATTCATCTGAATTTCTTGTTGATCGACTTTCATCACTATCATTCTCATTCTCATTCTCATTCTCATTCTCATTGTTTTTAGTATTATTATTATTATTATTGTTGTTATTATTATTGTTGTTATTATTTCCATTCGTTACGCTATTACTTTTACCATTTTGTGATTTATGTAATGCATTTTCCGTTTTTTGATCAATCTTCCTAATTCTAATCTCCTCAGTTTCATATCTTTTATATCTTGATCGGGTATTATATAATTCTTTTTCAATTAATTTAAATTGAATAATTTTTTTCCTGTTATATTCCATTAATTCCTTACAAGTTGTACTAAAATTCTTTAATTCAATAAGTTTATCTAAAAATCCAACATTGATTGAATTACCTAGACTTGATAAAAGTATTGTATGCCTTTCAAATAATTTTCCAATTTGTTCAATTTTATTAGAATCTTGCAATAATGATAATTGGTTATACAGTGATCCTAGATCAGATAAGTCATTCGATAAACTATTAATATTCTTCAATATCCTTTTATTTATTTTCGTTATATTATTTAAAACCATTTCATATTTAATGAATTTTGTTTCAAAACTAACAAATTTTTGAAATTGTTCCTCATCTGCTAATTCTTTAAATAAATGTGAATCTGATGATAATGGTATTGGTAATGTCAAATATAATTGATTTTCAATATTATTCAATGGATCAATTGGTGAGAGTTGGAAGATTGATGTTTTATAAAATGTATGATTTTCATTATCATTAACGTAATCCATAAAATTTATTTCAGGATCAAGAAAATGTAAGAAAAACTTACTTTTCACTATTGATTTGATTTTCATACATTTGTTTAAAAATTCTGATAACATTCTCTTCCTATAATCAACTAAATTGATTATTGGATCAGATTCATACCTTCTTAAAAATCCATCATCTTTATGTTCACTATCAATTGAGTTACTTGAAAGTCCATTATTAGAATGTGTTTCATTTTTATTATGATCAGAAATATTATTTGAAAATGTTGAAGTTGCAAATCCTAATGAATTTGATGTTGTAAATGCAATATTTGATTTTAGTGATTGTTTTTCAGGAATTGGTGGAATTATTAATGTTGGAAATTGTTTGGTAAGACATGTTCTTAATGCTTCAAATTCACTATAACGTCTCTTAACTGATATAATTCCAAATTTAATAAAATATACAATAAACCCTTGTAAATTATGACCATGAACATCATTAGATTTACTTGCATCAGTAATTTCAATAACTAAATCATCACCACCATCTTTGATAATATCAGCAATTCTGTTATTGGAATGATTTAATTCTTTCTTAGTAACTAATGATGCCTCAGAACAGAATCCATTAGTGTTATGATCATCAGCAATTGTATCTATGCCTGCGCCGCCAGAGATTTCAACAGCATTTTCATCATCAGTTGGGAAATTGGTCGTTGCGGGAGTTTCAGGGGATGACTCTCTATCTGTGCTTGAAGCTGTAAGAGTAGTCATTACTGTTTAATTAAGTGTACTAGAGGAGAGGAAGGCAAAAAAGAGAAGAAGAACAAGACAGATTAAAAGTAAGGTAACGTAAATTGAAACGGGTAAATTGAATGAGAGCTGAGCATTGTTGTTTTTCTCGACATGAACATTGAATGTTGATCTAAGGTGGTGTTTTATAGTGTTTTTATAAACAGTTGTATACTTTCAATACGTAGGGGGAAAGATGAGTGAGTATCATGACTCGTTTGTAGTGTCTATGGACAGTATCATCAATGTATGGAAAATAGTGGAATATACATCATTGGCATTTTTGCTCACTTTGAATTTATCCAATCCTGTCGCCAAAATAGCTTTAGCTTTACATATTGGTTTACAAACAATGTTATTATTAGTTTATTCACCCATTGTTTATTATAAGAGTTTATCAAACCATATGGGATTAGAGGAAGATGGAATCAATACTAATAAGGGGATGTTACAAAAAATTATTGGATTTGTTCCAAATTTAATGTACAACATTTCAACAATAATATTACGTAGTTTAATGTTCTTTACAAAACAATTGGGATTTAGTTTCGGTATTGAAAAATCAAATTTAAATATCAAAGCTTTCAGTGCTGTTATGACTTACCTGTTTATCACATTTAGAAAAATGATTGCATTATTAGTTGCATTCTATATAACATTAGAGGATGATGACTCAACTCATACTAAAGCGTTTACAGTTTTTGCAATTTTCACATTCATGCAAATGAAATTCATTAATGATTCAACTATAAACAAATTCAATCAAAATAATGTGTCAGATGATTCATTAAAGATTGCATTTGTTAAATTATATAGTGTTGTTACATTATCTAAGGTGACAAATGATAAATCAAAATTTAGAATCGGAAGAAATTTAGTTGAATTAATTCGTTCAAGATTATTCCGTGTATTCATAATATTTGCAATATTTTTTGTTTATTACACATTCAGCAGTATTCTTGAAACCCCCGATGATGACTTAATTTGGAGATTAAATGTTAAAAGTTTAATGATTTTAGATTCACTTTTCGTTACTTCACTTTCTGCTGAAATGTTAGATTTAAGTTTATTCTTTAAACTAAAGAATAATTCAATTGTTTAATAAAAATTAGAAATTGTACAAAGAAGAAAGAGAGAGAGACGTAGAGAATGTGATACATGAAAAACCCAAACCTTATATAGAATGTATGTACCAAAATAATGTACCATATAATATTATGAATACCAAAGATGCATTTAAAACAAATGATTTCCAATCTTTATTTCTTTCAATATCCCAATCTAAAACAATATACTCAAATATCGTATTGAATTTATTTGATTTCTTTTGATTTAAATGTGACATATCGATTGATTTAATATCTTTTCTGAAAAATCCTAAAATTATCTTCTTCAATTTGAGAACATATTTTTGAAACACAGTTTGATATCTAACTCCATAATCAATTTTAACTGTACATAAGAATATCCAGAAAATTGACATTATTAAAATAATATGATAATGAATCAATGGTTGATAAGGATTTGGTAAATAACATAAATGTGTAATTGCAGTTTTAGAATCAACAGTTTTACCTTCAACATTACTAATTTCCCATTTATCATCTTTACTATTTTTATCGAGTGGATTCCACAAACTTAATAATTGAATTGCAGGCTTACTTATACCACCAGTCATTGCTGAACTTTTAAGTGTAACTTCATCACAATAATGAGATCCTGGTATTGTATCTTTTTTAAATTCATAATCACTTGGTTCTTTACTAAATGCTTTACCATAAGGATGACGAATATGACAATAATCATGATCATCACCTGAAAATATTAATGAAGGTTTAATTGTATTAATAATTCTTTGACTTATCTCATATTCAATAACTGTTTGATATTGTTTACCTCTAATAACAGGGAATGGTTTCTTTGATTCTCTATGAACATCACAAGTTTGTAATTCTGTAAATCTATATAATGGAACATGTGAAATTAAAATTTTAGGTAGTCGATGATAAGGATTATTTGGATCTTCAAAACTTGCTAAGAAATCTTTACTTACCTTATTAATTCTTTCGTCTTCAGTACATGATAGTGAAACAGTATCCATTAAAACTAATGAATGATTACCAATTGTAATAACTTCATCTGCATTACCGAAAAATCCTTTGAATCTTGAATATCTTTCAAATGAGATTCCATTACCGAATCCAACATCATGATTACCAGGTACTTGTCTAAATTGACGTATACCATCAATTGGATTGAAAACTTTATTAAATCTATGATATTCTTCAAGCCATTGAGTATCATTCCATTCTCTACCACCATCAAATAAATCTCCAACAAATATAATACTATCAGGTTTAAAATATTTACTATAAAGAATATGATTTCTATGTAAATAATTATCACTCAATTGTTTTGTAATTGCTAATGCAAAACTACTTCGATTTGGATATGAAAAATCATCAACTAATTGAGGATCACCAATTATAATTGAATGATAAGGTTTAATATTTGAATCATTCCAAGTTTCCCACTTATTCCACATACATGATTTCATAGTATAGTAAGGTTTTAAACGTTCAAAATAATGAATTGAACATAGTATAATCAATGTAATTACTGATAACTGTTTCCATCTAATTTTTTGAATTAATTTATCTTTTTTTATCATAATTGAATTATGGTAATGATCATTATCATTAAAGTTGTAATTGTAGTTAAAATTTTCGGTATACCCACTTATATCCAGTTGTTTATTGCCAGTTAACCGATTTTTAGGTTTGAATGACATTACTCTGGTAAAAAAAGATTGAGATTAAAAATAACTTAAAATGAAATGCTTAATGAAAACAAACGGTTTAATATTAAGTTGCTATAATAATAAAGATTCATTTTGTCAATTATTCAACGCGGTTGCTGTTTACATTAATAATTGATGACGACAATGGAATATACTCTCTTTTCAAGACAATGGGAGATGAACCACCAGTTAAACGTCGAAGAGGACGACCAGTAAGAAATCCATTTGATGCATCAGGTAATGGAGTTAATAATGGATTACATGGATTATCAGGATTAGAAATTACAGCATTAAGAAAATCATTTAATGGTGATAAAAAATATGATTTTGAAAAGTTTTTAAAAGAATCAGTACCGGAACAATACACAATTAATGTAATTGATGATAAAGAAGAGAGTGAGAGATTATTTGGTAGTAATAATTGTGGATTGAAATTGTTCAAATATGGAGATGATGGAAAAGATGATGAAAATCCATCATTAAATGATATGAAAGAGAATATTGATATGAGTAAATTTGAGATTAATTTAATTGATCATGAAAGAATCAAGGGACCTGATAAGAATATTGGTAAAGTTGGAATTGATCCATTAGATGATGCAAGTTATAATAAGGTTCATGAAAAATTATCTAGAAGGGAGAAAAAATTTACAACATCTGATAGATTGAAAATGTTAAATGAAGTTGATAATTGTATTGAATTATTATCAATATTAGGTACAGGATTAAGGAAAACTGCATTAAAGGATATACTGAGTAATTATGTTGTTGAAAATATTGAACTGAGTGATGAACATATTTATAGACTGAGTCAATTATTAGGTACAATTACACATATAAATGATCCAATAAATACATATGAAATGATATTAAAATATAGATTAACAGTTAGAGAAATTAGATCATTTTTATTAAATTATTTTAAAGTGAAAACATTAGAGGATATGTTGAAGAAGGAAGTTCGACGAATACAACAAATTGATAATTATGATCCATTTATTGAACCTAATACAAATGATAATATTGAAGAATTAAAGGAGATAAGGTTAAAAGATAGGGATAAGAGAATGGGTAAGATTGTTACAATTAAATTTAAGGAAAATGTTGAATTATTGGTTGATCCAATTAGTAAACCTAAAGTTATTATACGTAAGTAAATAAAGGTGTTTACATATTAGCAAGATCTTTTGCAATTGGATCATTTTCTTTCATATTTTCATACCATTTTGATAAATTTGGGAAATTTTCAGTTGTAATACCACCAATAACTGCTTCAAAGAATTGATAAGTTGCAAAGAAATAAACATCAGCAAATGTGATATAATTAGTTGCAATAAATGATCTAGTTGATAATTCATTTTCAATATATTTTAATTGATATTTCATTGTAGCTGAATGTTTAACTTTTTCATCATCAGTTTTTGCATAAAAGAGAAATTGAGCTGCAATATTTGCTAAATCTTGATTTTCATAAGATAGCCATCTTAAAACTTGCATTTTATCCTTTAAATTTTCACCGATATAAGTTTTATTATCTGAAATTGTTAATAAATATTCAACAATTGCGATAAATTCAGTTAATTTAAAATTATTTTCTTCTTCTAAATAAGCTGGTGCTTTACCTAATGGGAAATTAGCTTTAAATTCAGGTGATTCGTTAAAAATTTCGATTTTAATATCTAAATTTAAATGTTTAATTACTAAAGGTAACCAGTTTGATCTTGGAGATTTTGGATATATGTAAAGGGTACCTAATGCCATTGTTTTGCTGTAGGAATAGAAGAAAAAGAAGAAGAAAAGCAGCAATGATCAAATTAATGAAAATGGGTGATGTCCGCGTGTTAAGTAAGTAGTGATTACGTAATTACTTAATTATTTATTTAATATTTTAAAGAAAGAACTCCGGTATTACCGTTTTATAAACTTATTTATATAAGGAATGTAAACTTATATTTATTTATTTATTTACCTGCAATTTTCTTTGCAATTGAATCATTTGCAACAACTGATGCATACCATTTGTATAAATTTGGATATTCATTTGCAGTATTTTCACCAACTGCTGCTGCAAAATAATTAAACCATGCAGATAAATAAACATCTGGAATAGTAATATTATCACCAGTAAGATAAGATCTAGTTGATAATTCTTTTTCTAAATAATTAAATTGTAATCTTAAAGCATCAGAATGAACTTTCTTTTCATCAGCAGTTTGTGCAACATAATAAAATTTATACCAATTAGTTGCAACATCTTGATTAATAAATGATAACCATCTTAAAACTTGGAATTTTTCCTTAATAGATGAATTACCACTATATTTTTCATCATTACCAATTGCAAGGAAATATTCAACAATTGCAACAAATTCAGTTAATTTATAACCATCATTTCCAATATAAGCTGGAACTTTACCTAATGGGAATAATTCTTTAAAATTTTCAACTTGATCAAATGGAACAACTTTAATATCTAATTTTAAATATTCAATTAAAATATATAACCAATTAGATCTTGGTGAATGAGGATGAATGTAAAGAGTACCTGAAGTCATTGTATAGTAATTGATTGATTGTTTTGTTTTAGTGTTTGATTGTTATAAAAAGAAGAGAAGAGAAGAGAATAGATAAATTGAATTGAATTGAATTGAAATGAAATGAAATAATGGTTGCTACCATCCCTATTTATACCAATTGTAAAGTATATCTCATGTGGCGGTGCAGTGGGGTCCCTAAAACTGGAAATTTGTAAGCAAAAGTGGCTGAGAAGTGGCTAGTGAGGATGATTTTCATAGTAAATTTTAAATGAAAAAGCGGCGGAGTGGCGCATGAATCTTGAACTATTACTAATAATCTCGTAAATATTTGTGGCTGGTGAAGGACTTAGGAATTTTTGGCTTTTTATCTTTGTGGAGGGAGATCGTTTCTTTTGATGGATGGATTGATTGATCTATATTATTAAAGTTAGTTATATAAATTATAAAAAGAATGAATAACTTATTTATTATCTAATTAATCTAATTAGCAAGTTCCTTTGCAATTGAATCATTTTCCTTAACTGATTCATACCATTTAGCTAAAACTGGGAATTCACCACCAGCAACAGTAGTGAAATATCCATACCATGAAAATAAATAAATATCTGCAATTGTAATATAATCACCTGCAATATAAGGTCTAGAGGATAATTCTTTTTCTAAATATTCAAGTTGAGATTTTTGAGCATCAGAATTAGCCTTCTTTAATTCATCAGTTGGTGAAGCAAAAAAATATTTACCCCAAACACCAATCATATCTTGATTAATAAATGATAACCATCTTAAAACTTGTGCTTTATCCTTAATATCTTTACCAGCATAAATTTCATTCTTTGAAATTGAAATGAAATATTCAACAATTGCAACAAATTCAGTTAATTTATAACCATCATTTTCAAGAAATGCAGGTGTTTTACCTAATGGGAATAATTCTTTAAAATTTTCAACTTCATCAAAAGGTTGAATTTTAATATCTAAACCTAATGATTTAACAATTGGAACTAAACAAGTAGATCTTGGTGATTTTTGATGAATATAAAGAGTACCTAAGGACATTTTAATGTAGTGTATTATTTGCTAATAGAAACTTAACTAAAAGAAAAGTAAATAGAAATAAATAGAAATAAATAGAAATAAAAAGAAATCAAAAGAAATCAAAAGAAGAGAACAAAACGACATTAAATACAAAATAAAATACTACTACTATTAATAATAAATTACTAATAAAACCGAACTATCTATTATTATCTCCGAGGTCGGTGCGTCGATTTGTTTTTTTAGATTTCTCAAAATTTTCATTGAATAATATTTGCCACATATAATGATTCTGGAGGCTCTGTATATATATGAAGGCTCTTCTCTATTCTTCTTTTCTTAATGGTTCATAGAGTAGTTCTACCATTACAATATGAAATTGGGCTATCTGAGAATATTATTGATCTCATATGTCTCAATGCAGTTCATGTAATTGATATAATTAATTTATCATTGGTTAATAAACAAATTAATAAATTTATAAATGGAAATAACAATATTTGGATTAATTATTGTAAAAAATTAGGTATTTGGAGTAATGAAAAAAGTGACAGTGATATCACTGACATTACACCATTGAATTGTCTTGATATAAGGATAAATGATCCCTCCATAGCTAAAAGTACATTTATTAAAATTTATTCCTCACTATCACCAATTGTTAAACAATTACTCATAGATAACTATACAAATTTCCAAAATTTAACAATCTTCAATACTTATAATACACCAATATTACAGGCAAAATTATTTTCAAATATTGGTAATTTTATTATAATTATGAATAAATTTAATAATTATGATAGTTTAATAATAAGATTTAATAGTATTATAAATTTATTTATTAATTCAATTATAAATGAAATTCAACTTCAACTTAAATCTAAAAATTATTCAAATGTTTTATCACTTATAACTGCTTTAGATTGTCTTAACATATCAAATGAAAGAATTAATATAGATCCATTAGATTCTTTATTAGAATTCTTTATGAGTAAATATAATGATGATTATATTAATTTATTAACTGATAATTTGAGTAATGAATGTTTCCAATCTGAAAATAAAAATACTAACAATAACTTATCTTCAAAGGAACACAAAAGGGGTATAGTGAAGGGATATTCATTTAGTTTTGAAAAAGTTGATGAAATTTTCAATAATATAACGGAAATGTTAAATAATCAATTGATTGAAATTGATAATATTTTCAAAAGTTCAGATAAAAATCTTAATAGAAGTATTGATGAAATACCAATTATACTTAAAGTTTTGGAAAATTTCTTAAGTAATTATCTAATTGGTGGATTAATTGATAAAATAATATTCAAATCTAAACAAATTGATTCATATGATGATGGATTGATAATCAAAGAAACTATAGTAGGTAATAAACAATTAGAAGAAGGGATAGAAAATGTTGTTGATGATGATAATAATAATAATAATGATTCAAAGATCAATTTAATCAATGAAACATCATTATTTTTCCAATGTGTCCCATATTTACATTATAAATTAATCAAAATGTTAGAAAATTTAAAATATCCCAAAACTGAAATTTTATTAGAATCTAATGAAACAATTGAAATGAATTATATAAAAGTATCATGTGAATTTATCAACTATTATTATGAACAATATTTAATTGAATTTAGTATTGAATTACCGCGTAAATGTCATCAATCATTAATTCAATTGATTCAATCATGGAAAACTGATAATCAAAAATTCCAAAAAGATATTGAATTTGAAATTTTAAAATTAGTTATTAATGATGATAATGAAAATAATAATAAAAAATCAAATTATGAAATAATTAATACATTCACAAATCTATTTACATTTAATAATAAACAAAAGGAAATTAAGGATGAACCTGAAAATAATGAGAATAAATTAACTAAAATGGAAGCAAAATTAAAAATTTTATCAGCTAAAGTTGAATCATTAAAAAATTTAATTAGTCTTGATTTAACAATTTTATTATTACAACATATTAAAAATAGTTATGATTTATTAATTGGATTAACTGAATATTCAATTACATTACAATTAAAGAAACAAATTAATGAAACATGTCAAAATATTTTCAGTGAATTTCTTAATATATTAATTAATCAACATATTAAACCTGGATTTCAAGAAGCATTAAATAGATTAAATGATTATAAACCAATTGAACAAGAGGAAGGTTTAATTGAACCTGTTAATAAATTTATTGAATTAGTTGAAGTCGGTGATTTAATTTTACAAATGATTGATGTTTTCTATAAGAATGAATTAATTAATAATGGAATTATAATTAATGGAGGTTCAAAAGATTTCCTCAAAATGAATGGAATTGAAAAATCTATTAAATTATTTGAAAATATATTAGATACTTATGTTGCAAATGGATTAGATATTTCAATCAATATTATTGTTAATGAGATTAAATTTAAAATTGAGAATAAATTAGGTGGATTAGAGGTATTACCACAATCACAATCATCAAATAAAAGTTTTAGTACTATTGATGATACTAATACAGATTCGAATAATGACAATATGGTTTATAATTTAAAATTTAATGAAGAATTAAGATTAAATACAGCATTAATGAGTGAATGGACAGAAATTTATATTAATGTTTTAAATAATCATTTTGAATTATTACAGGAAAGTATTGAAAAATCAATTATGGAAGTTTTCAAACAAGAATTAGGTGAAAGATTAATTATTTATTTAATTAAACTAATTTTGAAAAAATTCAAAATTTCAGTTATTGGTGGTATACAATTCAATTATGATATCAACAAATTATACGAATTTTATAAAATTAATAAAATTAAACCTGCAATTGATTATTTAATTGGATTTAAAAAAATTAATCAATTATATTTAATTGATTGTTTAGTTGATAATAAAAATAATAAAGAAATTAAATTACATTGTAAAGAATTAGGGAAATTAATAATTGAAATCGGTAGAGATAATGGAATTTTCACACCGGAGGAAGTTTATCAATTTGTTTCACGTAGGAGTGATTGGTATAAAATCAAGAAAAATATTGATAAAGTTGTTTATGGATTTGGTGCTGATGATTGTATAATTATGTAGTATAAATAAGATTTCATTAATAATATAGAAGTATATAAAGGAATAGAATATAATAGTAAGGGGTCATTAAAAAGTAGGGGGGTTTTGAAAAAAAGCAAGAATAATATAAAGTGTTTTCATTTAATAGTATGATAATAAATCTAATTCAATATTATCTAAATCTATTTTATCATCATTAATTGTAATTGGTTCAAGTAAATTAAGTGAATGATTTGGTGAATGTAATTGTGATACAGGCCGAGATATTGTCTTTGATGATGAAGTATCTGAGAATAATTCAGGTAATAAATCAGGTGTTGAAGATGTTGATAATTTTGAATTTAAATCAATGGATGATTTAGGTAACTTAAGTATTTCATTTGAATAAAGGAAAACTAAATCAAAACTGTTTTGAAATAATGTAAAATTTCTATAATATGAATTATAATTAATATTTTCATTAATAAAAAATTCTCTTAAATCTGATGTGTTGTTGGATGGGGTATTATTTTCAATTGATTTAAATTTTTGAATTAAAATTTTTAAATCATTAATCATACCTGGGAATAATTTATTTTCAAATGATTTCATATTTAGTATATTTATCAATGAATCGTTAAATTTAATATTTGAATCGAAATCTAATAATAAATTGAAAATTATCTTTGTATCATTATAATTGATAATTGTTAATAATTTGTTGAATAAATTGGAATAAAGATTTGATGATTTAATGATTAGTTGATTATTTGAAGTTGAAAGGAAATGATGAGAATATGATAATTTAGTTAATAATATAAGTATAAATTCAAGTGAAAATTTAACGAAAATTGGTGAATTTGATATATCAATGCTTTCAATTGATTTATAGAATGATGAGATATTATTAAATACTAATTCAGTATTATTATTAATGAATGATTGATTTTGAAATAAATTAATACATAATTCAATAATTTCAAATGCAGGATCTAGATATTCTGAACTAAATTTATTTTTCTTTAAATTAAGTAAATTAAATTTCCAATTTGAAAGTGAATTAATAAGTAGGTTTTGATTGTCATTATTCCCACTAAAATTTTCATTAAATGTAAAATTGTTCATTAACTTATTCAACAGTGATGAAATATTAAGCAAATTACCAATAAAAGTATTTGATAATTTTAATTGTTTCAAATTGAAGTCTAAGGATTGATCCCAAGGTAAATTCAATCTCAATGAATAAAAATTACCTAAAATGAATATAATAGCATATAGATTAATTTCTAGATTATTTTGATTAAATTGATTATTTTCATTTGAAAATGATTGAATAAATTTTTTGGAGATTGATAACCATTGGAAAAAACAGGTATCCAAATCATCATCAGAATCTAATTTATTTATATTAATTTTAATTGGGAAATAAGATAATAAAACAATTGAATAAATAATATTTAAATTCGTTTCTTTATGATCATCATTATTATGAGTGTTAGATGTAAAATGAAGTATCTCCTTAAGTATGAAATTATTAAAGATATCTGTATTATCAGAGATAAGGAACACTATTGACCAAAATAAAAGATGATTATTAGCAAGTAAAAGAGTTGGATTGTTAAAAATTTCAATATCGAATATTGGAATAAGTGGTAAATAATGATTTTTGAAAGTTTCAAAGAAAGAGTTAATTTCATCTGATGTATAGCAACAAATATCGAATAATTTATAATTTGAAGGTGAAATATTAGGTGATGAAGGTATTATATTTTTTATATCAATATCATTAAAATCATTTGATTCAGTTAAGTCATTAATTTCATTAATTTCATTTATATCATTAATTTCATTTATATCAGTCATTTCATTCATTTCATCTATATCACTTAAAGTATTAATACTATTAATATTATTACTATGGCTATTATAATTATAATTTTTAATATCTATTAAACCATCAACTTTGACACCTTTTTCAATACATAAATTTTTCAATTTTTGATCTTTAATAATTAAATCATTAACTAAATTTTTCAAAATTTTAATATCATTTGATAAATTTTTAATAATATTTGAACGTTTAACAGGTATAACTAATTCTAAATGACAATTTAAACCTCTCTTTGAACAAGAGGTACAAGGATTTGGATTAGTTTCAATATAATTACATTTAGTTTTATGTTTCCTACAACGAGAACAAGACTTAAGATGTTTTGGTTTTGAATCTAAATTTGATAAATTTGAAACATTATTAATATGATTTGAATTTATATGAATATTATTGGGTATTTGAGGTTTAAAGGGTGACATGATGATAATTGATCTTATGAATGAAGAGGATAACGATGGATAATGAAAGCTAAATATAAAGATAGATAAAGATAAAGATTCAAAAAAAAGATTTAAAAGAAAGGGATCTATCTCTTCTATTAACTGAACGGTTGTAAAATATAGAATACAGAATAAAATTAAAATAAAATAATTTGAAATGGAAATGAAATTATTTGATCGGTCCGCGAAATTTAAATTCACTCAAAACTGTCGGATTTTCAAACATTTTAAATCAAAGTTTAATCGGAATCCGTTTTATATTTATAATAACATAATCCCATCCCCCACGGATACCGAATAAATTTTATTATCATTTTATCATATTAAATTTCAACCCTTTAAATTAATTGAAGCGGGGTAAAATCATCTTATCTTTAAATGGATAAAAGGGATAAAAGGGAAGATGATTAAAATACCCGGGGTATATTATAATCTGTATAATATCACTACACTACATTTAACTTATTTTAATAGGTGAATTTAAATAGGGGAAATAACCCCCTATTTATACTATTAGTATTTGATACGTTATGTTTTTTATAAATAAATTGTAAACTCCGTGTGTATTATGTAATAATTTAAATTATAATTTAACCACCCATTTTTTTACCTAATTCAATTTCTAAATTACGTAATGCATCCTTACTATTAGTATCTAATATCTCTTCATCCCCTTCTTCTTCATCATCATCATCACCACCACAACCACAATCATAATCTTCTAAAATTGTACTACAATCATAAATTTCTTTACCTAACCTTTTATTAACAATATTATGAACTGAACATCCCCACATTGATGCACTTTTTCTATTACTTGTCTGTATTGGATATTTTTTTAACATTTCTCTAAAATGTTCTCCACATTCTCCACATGGATATAATATACTAAATAATCTAATAAATTCCCTTAAATCTTCCTCTTGTTCATTAGTTGGATTATCTGGGAATCTTGATAACATTGTATGTAATAATCTCCATGATGATTTACCTAATTCTGCTCTTGCTTCCTCTGATGGCATCTTTGGCATAAATGATAGGTCTGTTGTTGATTTAAATTTCGTTTGTTTACTTGATTTTCCATTTTCTTTAGTAATATCATTTATTTTATTCATTTCTTCAATAGTTTTATTACTATTTTGAAATTGACTTATAAATATTATAATCATTATTAAAATACCAATAATTGGTATTACATGTCTTATTCCTTTCTTCATTTAAATTGTTCCTTAGTGTATATTATACTCTACTTTATTACTAAATAAGATATAATCATTCCTTCATTATTAATTACTAAATTAATCAGGCTAATAACATGTTTTTTCTCAATTTTTAATTTAGTATAATCGTCATCGCGTAATATACGAAATTTGACACCTAATTAATTAATTGAACTCACTAGTCCTATACGACACTCTCTTTCTCAAACAAATGGATAACTTAGCTCAATCTGCAAGATTATCTCATGCAGCTTCAATAGCTTCAAGAAATAGACCCGTTTCAACAAAAAATTTATCTCCTCCAACTATTCCATCTACTTTAAATACTACTTTCCCTATAAGTAAATCAAATATAATACCTTCTTCATTAAATGACTCAAATGATGATGATAATATAATAAAAAACTTTAAACCAACTTCATCAATTACAATTAAAAATTTTACAATTAATTGTTGGAAATATCCCATCCTTAATGAAACTGAAATAAAGAATTTTGAAAAAATACTAAATTTCCCAATACCTGAAATGATTTTCGGTAATAATAAAATATCAATCAAAAGTGATAATTTCAGTATAAATTTTAATGCATTAGATGCATTAAAATTAGTTAATCATGATGATTTAATTAAAGTAAGTTATTCAAATGATTGGATTAATAATAAATTAAAGAATAATGTTAATAATATACCAATGAATATTCATAATCCTTTCAATTGGACTTATGAAACTTTATATAATGGTTCAATAAATAGTAAAAATGATTGGAAAATTGATACTAATGATTCAATTAAGATACCAATTGAAAAATTATCTACTAATAATAAAATCAAATTTTTCATTGATTTACCCCTATTTGAAGATGAATTAGCTGATAATGGTATCTCTTCATTAAATGTTAAAATTAGAGTAATGGATAACTGTTTACTTTTATTACAAAGATTATTTATTAGAGTTGATGATGTTTTGTTGAAAATTATTGATACAAGATTATTTATTGATTTTACTGATAATTTAATTATTAATGAACAAAAAATTAAATTTAATAATTATCAAGATATACTTAATATTGCTAAATTAGAATCAATTAATGATCCAAAAAAATTATTAAGAGATATTCAATGGTGTTGTGATAATTTAAATTTAATTGAAACAAAGAGATTGTATATGAATATTTAGTGGGAGATGTACCCAGTGAAGTGATAGCCGGGAGGTCCCAGTGAAATATGCCCAGCAAAATTGGTGAGTCACGTGGAAACTTTCATTGGAAATTTTAGAAAACACCGATAAAGTAGAATTTAACATGATTCCAATGAATCATTACAAATCATAGAATTTTTTTTTCTATATAATTTTATAACTAAATTAAACTAAAGTAAATAAATAAATAAATAACATTTAATGAACATAACACGTCGATTTTTATCAACTAATTCAAATTTAAAAAAATTGGCAGTTATTGGATCAGGTCCATCATCGTTTTATACAATTTTACAAATTTTGAAAAAACAACCAAATAATTTCCAAATTGATATTTTTGAAAAAAATCCATCACCATTTGGATTAGTTAGATATGGAGTTGCACCTGATCATCCAGAAGTTAAAAATTGTATTGATAAATTTAATGAAATCGGTGAATTTATTAAAAATGGAAAAGTTAAATATTTTGGTAATGTTGAAATTTGTAAAGATTTATCATTAAATGATTTATATAAAAATTATAATGGTATAATTTATGCATATGGATCATCAAATAGTAATAAAATTGAATTCCCAGGTTCATTACATCAAAATATAATTAACTCATTTGATTTTGTTAATTGGTATAATGGTAATTATAATTATAAAAATGTTATTAAATCATTAAAAGGTGTCAAAGATATTTCAATTATAGGGGCAGGTAATGTTGCAATTGATATTATACGTATATTATTAGGAGATGTTAATAAAAGATGGAAATGTACTGATATTTCTAATCATGCATTAAATGTACTAAAGGAAAGTGATGTTAAGAATGTTAATGTAGTTATTAGAAGGGGTGTTTTAGATTCAAAGTTTACTAATAAGGAATTAAGAGAATTATTAGAGATGCAAAGTGAAGGTGTTGAATTTAAAGGATGGAATAAAGAAGATTTTGATGAACAATTGAAAAGTTTGGGGAAATTGGATAGAGTTAATAAACGTAGAATTGATTTGTTGAATAAGTATAAAGATAATGGAGATGGTAATAAGGGATGGAAATTAAATTATTTAAGATCACCTATTGGTATAATGGTTAAACCAGATGGTAATATCAAGGAATTATTAGTTAAAATTAGTAAAATGGTACATAATGAGGAGTCCAATAAATGGGAAATTAAATCAAGTGGTAAAATTAAGAGTATACCAAGTGATTTAGTTATATTAGCAACAGGATATAAATGTGAACCATTAAATGAATTTAAAGAGATGGGTATACCATTTGAGAATGGTAAAATAATAAATAATAATGGTAAAATAGATAATATTAAGAATTCATATTGTGTTGGATGGGTTTCAAATAATTCACAAGGTAATATTAATAATACAGTTAATGATAGTATGAATGTTGCAGAGACTATAATTAATGATAAAGAATTAATTAATGATGAAAATAAGGAAGGTAGAGAAAAAATTGAATTAATTTTAAAAGATAAGAAACATAAAATTGTTAAATGGGAAGATTGGGAGAAAATTCATTCAATTGAAATTGATCAAGGTAATAAAGATGGTAAACCATATAATAAATTATCATTTAATGAAATGTTAGAATTAGTTAAATAATACTATATAATAAATAAATAAATAAATAAATAGATAGATAGATTGATAGACACTATACTTAATGATGTTCCTTTTCATGAGATAAATGGAAATAATATTCTAAACCATAACCAAGGAATAAGAAACCTAAAGCAAAATGTAAGACAGGGCTACCTTTATTTCTATAAGTTTCTCTGTAAATTGCGAATGGAGTTCTTGGAGTTTCAACAGTTGCATTACCTCTTGGTAATTTTGAATAGAAAGCAACAATATTTTGCATTCTCTTTGCAGCAGGGTTTGAACCTAAATTAGCTGGAGAAGCAATCTTTGGAGGAATTAAAGAAGTAAGTGATCTTCTAAAGATAGTAGACATGGTTGTTCTGTTGAATATCAAATCAAAGACTGTAAACTATACAACAACCATATACACTCAGTAAAACTAATATTTAACAAATATATGTCGAGTGAGAAAGTAAATTTTCATTGGTTTAATTTATATATAATTATCTGTGTAAATATGAGAATGGTGTACAGTAGAGCAGTTACTCTTTTAGGAAATATTTACAGTCTAACATAATTATTTACTAAATTGCCCCGTTTTAGATCCATTTTGAATAAATTACATCATGCTAATTAATTTAATTAATATAAAAGTGCCCCTTTTCACGGTAATTAATTCAAATTATACGGTAATTAATTTAATTAAATAACTCCACTATGATTTATCTATTATAACCCCCTTTCAATTATTTTTCTATAAAAGAAACTTATTTTCCCACTTTCCACAGGCTCACAAGTATACTTCCCATTTTTTATTTTTTAATAATATCTTTCTAAATACTTCTAGATACTTCTTTCATTAAGTAAGGCACAGATTCCTCAATTTCTGCTGTTTCTTGTTTTTAAGTTTGGAAAAAAGGGGGCTCATCTAAAGTTTTGATTTTTTTTTCATTTTGAATAATTCATTATCATTATTATTATCAATATCAATATCATCATCATTATCATTATCATATTAACTTCCATTTGTTTGTGTTTTCACTTATAATATATTATCTCTCTCTCTCTCATTATCATTAAAGCTTGGTTGAGCCTTGCAGTTTGAATTTTATTTTTCCTTTTCTTTCACATTGATTTGATTTAACAAAATATTTTAGTTTCCATTTCAATTTCCATTTCGTTTCACGTTTCAATTTCAATTTCGAATTTTCATTTCCATTTCAGTTTCCCTGTCTTTTAGCAAATCGCATTTAAGAATTAAATCAACTTTAATTTATCAAATAAACGTCTCCACTTATAAAAAGAGCGTTATTTCATACTAATATTTTCTATTTTCTATTCCTTGTCAACAATTAGAGAAGAAATAAAAAATTATTACAGATAATTGAATCATATTTTTCATTTTATTTCATTTGAACTATAATGTCTTCAATTAATTCAAAAAATAAAAATATTTCAAATATCTGTAATATTAAAAGTTCGGTTAACAATTTCAATAAAAGTTTTAAAAAAATAAATAATTTATTCAACAATAATATCATAGAAAATAATAATAATATGAATACTAATAATAATAATATTAATAACAACAATAACAATAGTAATATTCCGAGAACAATTAAAGTTTTTGATAATAATTTCCATAATACAATTGATAATAATTCAATGAATTATTCATTTGATTATCTTAATATTAATACAACTGCAACAAATATTATTAGTAATAATTTAGATTCAACTTATAATAATAATAGAACCTACCTACTACAAAATAGTTATAATCAATCGTTTTCTTCAATTAGTTCGTCAATTGATGCTTTATCTCCTCCAATTTCAAGAGCTGGTTCTCCTTTGAAATTTTTATTTGATAAGAAAAATAGTAACTATAATAATAATTATAATGTTTGTTCTGGTTTTGGTTCTGGTTCTGCATCTGTGTCTGGTACTGATACAACTGCAACAACTCCAAATATTGATGATCATTTAGATGCCTTTTTGAATTGTAATAGATTGATTGATTCAGTATTAAGTGATGATAATTGTGATTATAATTACAATAGTTCAAACCTAAAGAATTATGATTATAATAAATATAATATTTCATCTCAGTCAATTGATATGTTAGCATCAGAACAGTTATATGAAAATACTATTACAATTGATAATATTGGTTTGAAAATCATTAATACTAAAATTAATATCAACTCATTCAATTATAATTTAAATTTTACTTCATTTAGTTCAGAGAGGTTTAAGCTTATTAAAGATTTAAGTAAGAACGAAAATTTAAATGAATATTTAGTCAATGCAACTTTGAATTTATTTGAAATGACTAATTTTGATCTAAAACTTGAATTATTTGAGAAGATTTTCCAAATTGAGAAAGATTTGTTCAATATTAACGCTGCATCATTGAGTAACGATTGGAATATTTGTTTTAAATCAAATGAGAATCTTGTTGAATTAGTATCATCATTAGCAGATAATATCAATTCAAATACATTAGTTTTCGAATTCTATAAACTAATTATTGGAGATTTTATCAAATTATTATCTATAGTCAAATACATGAATGAAATTATTATAGGTAATAATCAAAATTCATTCGATGAATATCATGAAAGGTTAAACTTAATTCAATTTGGTAAAGAAATAAGTGAACTACAACGTTCTAGTATTGTTGAATTAACATTATCAAATTATCATCAACATCAATACCAATATCAATATGATGAACATAATAATGACAGTATACTTTATTTGCTTTGGAAAACAGAGAAACCTCAATTCTGCACTGAACTGAGATCACTGTTATCAAACTAAGTTATTTACACCTACATCTTCTGCTTTGCTTCTGCTTTATTTTTATTTTCATCTTTTTATAGTTAAATTCAATCTAATATACCCCATATAAAAAAAATCCACTCAGTAAATTATTTTTTAAGTTTTTTTGTACAGGTAAATTTTATGAAGTCTACCTTGTTCACCTGGGCACTGTTCCTTTTCTTCCATTAATCACATCCACATTATGCTTGAACAATGGCTATATAGGAAAGTAAGTACATACACTTTTGATACATCGTTATAAACAACTTATACTAACAAGACTATAGTTAATGACATCTAAAACATTTCACTATTATGTACGAATAATTCATGCAATGATGAATGATTTACCATTACCACCACATCCTACAAAAATTAATAGATCACAACGAAGGGCATATCAATCAAGTTATGTACCTACTAGAAAACATAAATGGAATGCATATATGCAAATATGGAGACAAGAAATGAAAGATACATTTCTTTTCAAAAAATAGAAATTAAGAATCGAATTTATTATTTATTATTATACAAAAAAAGAGATGATTATACATTATATTTAAAATTTAGTCTTTGTTAAATTAAATTCATCATTTGGATTACGGAATGATTTAGTTGATGCCATTGTTATATTATCAGGTAATGTAAGTATAACTTTTGAATTATTATTATTTGAAAAATCTCCCATTATAACATTATCATTATAAAATCTTAATTTATAACAATTTCTTTGATTATTTATAACTTTATTGAATTCCCATGTAATTGCATATGGTCCAATTGATGTTATAATTAATGTTGGTTCAGTTTCATTATTAGTTTCATTAAATGTTGCAATTGAAAATTGTAATGATTTACCATATTTACTTTTAATAAATGCAATATGTTCAGGTTTTAATTGTAATTTCCTTGGAATTGGTTTTTCACTTATACTAAATGATCTCTCAAATCCTAATTTACCGGTATTTTTACCATTATTAATCATAACATCAATTAATAATAAATATGTTTTACATGTTGCTAATAAATATCTACCATTATTTGATGTTGTTAATCCTAAAATTTCATCTCCTAACGCAGGTAATAATGTTTTAGCATTTTTACCTAATTCATCATATAATCTAATTTCACCATTCATACTTGCAACTGCAATATATCCCTTACCAGTAGTGGAAATTTGTTTAAAATTAATCTTTGTTTTATAAGTTTTCTTATCATTACTTGGTTTAATGATACCTTTTGAAACTCTTGGATCAATACGAAACATTGTTTGTGAACTTAAACCTAAAAATGTGTCATCATTTGATAAGTTACTAAATTTGTTATTACTTGTAAATGATTCAATATTAAGATTACTATCCCTATCAGAATCCTGAATATTCCAATCTTCAACAATTTTACCATATTCTAAATCAATTTTATGTAATTGATTTTTAGAATTAAAATCTTGAACAATCATTGTTCTATCATTATTTAGAAGCATCATTTTATCTGCATTAACTTTCTTCTTAGAGTCGTTATTCAATGATAAATTATTAATTGATGTAATAAATTCTATTCCTAAATCATCAGCAGTTTTGAAAACTCCCAGTTTATTACCTCTTGAAATAAATGCTCTATCTGTTTTATCACCAATTGCTAATGCTTTGTTTTTAATATCATCGTCAAATCCGCTATAATCATCTTCTGAATCATCCTCTGAATCCGAGAATACAATAGTCTTTTTCTTTCTAAAATTATATGATCTTTTGTTCACTTCAGGTTCAGGTTCGGGTTCTTCTTCCTCTTCCTCGTTTGTACCTCCATTTTGATCAACATCCATCAGATCCAGTGAATCTATTAAATATTCTTCATCTTTTTTACTAACTGCATAAGACATTTCATTTTTAGTTTGCCATAATAATCTCATAATTGCTATTTGAAATTCTTCATAGGTTTCTCTATCATTAAACTTAATTAACCAAGTAGTTGGAGGACCATTTGAATAAACATTAAATAAGAACGACAATTGTTCAAATTTAAATGTTGGATCAATTGAATCTTCAATTAAACAATTAATATAATTAACTTCAAGTAATTCATCATTAATCTCTAATTCATAAACCCAATTACTTAATTCGAAAAGTTTAACTATTGATGTATCTGATTGAATTTTAAAAGCTTGTAATTCCATATTATATTTATATATTGAACAACTAAATTGATCAATATACAGTTTAGGAGTTGTAGATGTTAATGATGGAGGTATTATTGGTAATGTTTCAGATGCATCAACAAATTTAGCATCTTCATCCTCAGAATTTCCCGTATCATTATCAAATGTATTATTATTTGGTTTGTTGTTATTATTATCTTCATTCTCATACTCGCTATCATCTTCAACTTCAGATTCAAATTCTACATCATCTACAATATTTCTCTTTGATGATTGTAATAAATCTTGAAAATTTAATGCACTTGAAATTGATGATGAATTTGCAGAATTTAAACAATTATTATTAACTTCATTGCTATCAACAATAAATTCCTGAATATCATCTATATTAATATTTGAACTTGATTTTTGATATTTCCTTTCAAATTTATATTTATAAATTGATGTCATGAATTGTTCAATTGTATCAATCGGTACAGTTTTATTTATTCTATATTCAAATGTATCACCATAATCACCTTCCATATCCCTCCAAGAAATGATTTTTTCATTATATCTTTCAAATAAGCAAATTTTTAAACTTGAATCAATAATGAAAGATTTTAAAATATTCGAATCATTTTCAAAAAAGTTATCGTTTAAATCTTCATCATTATCTTCATCATCACTTAAAGAATCTGAATCTGATAGATTACCCTTCCAAACAATTAATTGATGATTGAATGGTTTATTTGTACTACGAATTGTTAAAATTGTATCATTATATAAACATTCATTCTCTGATTTTGGTGATGATGGTGATCTAACGAGATACAGTTGACCTGATGGTATAATATTTGCATCATCAGTTGGTTGAGTGTTCTGATTCTTAAAGAATCTTTTAACAATATTCATTCTCTAATATCTATATCTCTGTATCTCTGTATATCTATATATCTCTGTATATCTATATATCTATAGATGTAATGTAATTGCTTTAAGAAAAAACAGTATAAATTGTAAATAAAACCAACGCCACTTTTCAATAAAAAACAGTGGTTATCTCTTCTATTAGTGAGAGAAAAATTTATTTATTTTTGATACATGATTTTTCACTTGACTTTCTGACATGTTTCTTTTTCATTTTACCTTGAATTTTATCTTCTTTTAGTAATAGTAATGGTAATGGTGTTGAATAGTAGTATATTGGGAGTGTTTGGAAAGAGGGGATTTCATAGAGTTTCTTATTGTTTGAAGGATGGAGGTAGACCAAATGATTGGAAGCTTCCCGATTTAGATGAACTTCCCGGTGGATTTAGAGGTAAAGTCTATAACAAGAAAGATTGGAATCAATATTTATTGAAAAACACTAAAATTTTAGAAAAGGAGCAAATGGAAAAAGAGAAGAAATTAATGGAGAAAAGGAAACCACCTGCAGGTTGGAGAAAGAAGAAAGATTTACCTATTTGGATGAAGAATAAATATGCATTAATGGAAAAGGCTAGTAAAATTGATCTAAGTAAAGTCAAAAAATTAAGTCCAAGTACAGCCAGTGCAATAAGGAAATTACATGATGAATTCCCAAATGAGTTAAGTACTGATAAATTGGCTGAGTTTTTCAAGGTTTCACCTGTTGCAATTTCTAAAATATTAAAATCTAGATGGAATCCAACTGATAAAGAACTTGAAAAATTACAGCAAAGATGGGAGAAAAATGTTAATAGACAAATGTCTGAGAGATTAATAGAGAACAAATTTGAAGAATTTATAGAAGCTACAGAGAAGAGATTGAAGATGGAAATACCACCATTTTTTAAACAAGAACTATACCAATATTATTTAAATAACAGTATTGAAAAAGTAAGGGAAGATTTTGATGAATTAAATGAAGCAAGAATTAATAAGGAAAAGATAAAGGATGAAAAAGTATCTAAATATTTCAATGATATTATTGAGTCACAAAAGTAAACTAATCGATCTATTTCAACTTTATGAATCTAATTTGTGTCTTAATTCATCAAGATTATCATTTAATATATCAAGATAATTATATTTTTGAATTTTTGTTGAATTTCGACGACCTACCTGTATATGAGAAATTGGCTT
Organism: Pichia cephalocereana; assembly: GCA_030565065.1. Lineage (NCBI taxonomy): Eukaryota > Fungi > Ascomycota > Pichiomycetes > Pichiales > Pichiaceae > Pichia > Pichia cephalocereana. Next base: position 7,628 of record JAJMAS010000086.1, on the reverse strand, counting down.
CTTGAATAACATTTCACGAGGATGTTCAGAAGTTACAACTTCTAAATAGTTTTTAAACTGTTTGATTTGGAAAAGTAATGCATTCATCTCTGAGTTACCTGAACTATAAATGGGTGATGATGATGTAGATGAGGATAATTGATTATACTCCGTTACTTTCAATTCTTTTAGATTATTCTTTAAACTTTCAATACCTTTTAATAATTTAGATGTTGTATAATTAACTTTTTCATTAATATCTGAGTAAGTATTATGATTCGTATCTATATCAATATTCCTATTACTGGGTTCAACTTCTTTACCATTCTTTTCTATAGTAAAGCTAGCTTGATATGAACGTCTCTTTGTATCTCTTTTAAAAAGTTCATATTCTGATTGTTTAGTCTCTTCAATAATAACATCATCTGTTGATATATTCCTATCAATTAAAGTTTTACCATTATATGAGATTTTCATTACATTTGCATTTTTAACCCTTTGTTGAAGTGATTTATGTAATATTTTAAGTTTATTATAAACAAAATTATGTAATTCAAATCTATTATCTAAAATTGTTTGTAAATTTGGTTGAATAAAGAATTTAAATATTATTAAAATAATTGTCGTTATTGATAATGTTGATCTTGAAAGAACTTTAATAAATTTAAGTGCAGGATGTTGAACTCTTTTCAGTTTAGGTAATAAAGATTCCTCAGGGAATGCAATGACTGGTATCCTCGACATGTTCAATGTGTTATTATCAAAAGATAAAACAAGTTAAAGATAAATCGATAAGGTATAATTCTACTGATAAGTGGAAAGCAGAACAAATTTAAAGAAATGGAAAATAGAAAATAGATTATTACGTAATATTATACACTTTTCAACTATAAATGGTCAAGTATCTTCCTGATGAACTTCTCTGTCACTGCATCACCTCTGTTCTCGTATGCTATCACTATTAGATTATCTCCATAAACATCCAAATCATTCTGAATAGAAGGTACTCCACTAGTAGGTTCTGTTTTATTATTATTATTATTTTGTTCATTTTGTTCGTTAGTTTTATCCATATCAACATCCATTTCATCTGATTCAAATTTAGATTCTTGAATAAATCCAAAGAAATTGGATTCTTGTTGTTGATTAGTGACAGTTTCTTTATCAGGTGTAATAAAAGTTCCAGTAGATTCTAATGGTGATCCGATATTGTAATTCTTTATAACCACTGGATCTGGATTCTTATTGAAAATTAAATTATTCTGTGATAATTCATATAATGAATTACTATTATTAATAAATGATAATGCATTAGGCCAAACGGTTTGAATTGATTCTCCAATAATCCATTTACAGTATGTAACTAATAAAAATGTAGTTGTTTCATAACATAATTCTTCATTTAAATTTGTCTCTTTCAATAATTCACGTAATTCACTTAAAACTGTATCAATACCTAGTTTATCACCAAGCATATATGACCATAATTTGGATAAACTAAAATCATAACTATAACTATAAATATCATTTTGATTTATATCATCATTTCTGCGATTGTTATTATTGTTGTTATTATTATTACTATTATTTGATCTATCTGTCTTTGATATAAATGTTATTAAGTTAGAAACCATTTCCCTCATTGGTAAATCTTTTAGTGAAACAATATTCGATTTACCAACTTGTAAACTACTATCATCATCAATCATATTGTTATCTTTATAGAAATCTGGGAAAAATTTATTAACTTTTTCGTAAGTTGACTCTTTAATCATTTTTATTAAAATTTTAATATCAATACTTTCATTTGGTTTAACTGTTATTAATTGTTTTAAAACATTATCTAAGATTAAATTCATTTTTTCACCTTTATTCATCCATTTAATTTGACATAATGAATCAATTACATAATAATTCCATCCAACTAAAAATTTCTCATGTAAGTATTCTAATCCACATGTTAATGCATTATCATCAATCCATCCAATGAAATTACAAGTAATTGCTTCATAAATTACAGCTGGAATTAATTGTGAATATTCAAGAGGTGTACTCAATTTAATTAAATTATCTGATATACCTTCAACATTGTTTGTATCAAATAATGATAGAATCCATTTATTAACAGTTTCATCATCAATTTCAATTTGAGTTGCAGGATTCACTGATGGTTTACTATTGTTATTATAGATATTTTTATCAATTTGTTCCTTATCAATAATTGTTTTCATATTTTTCAAAAGTGCAATTGTATTCTGATATGGATAATAATCTTCTCTACTTTGTAATAATAAATTATATCTTGAAATTATGAATTGTGAGAAAACTAAAAATGTTGATAAATCACTTAAAAGTTCTTGAGTATTTGATGAATCATCTGTACCAAGATCCAAATCCATCATCAAATCTGATTGATTGTTTTCATTGTTGTTGCTGTTATTATTTGTGGCACTGGTTGTAGCAGTGTTAGGATTTCCATTGTTGTTATTATTATTATTATTGTTAGCTTCAGGTTTTTGGGATACTTGAGTTTCAAGCAATTTAACTAATATTAACAAGAGATTATATGGAGATTCAAACAATAATATTATATCTAAAATTTCAAAATTGATTGAGGATGAAATTAATAATCTACGTAATTTCAATGTTTCACCTGTTAAAAAGAATGATTCAATTGTTTCATTAACTAATTCACTAAATTTTTGCTTCAGAATAATAGATTTACTAACCTCATTTAATAAATCGATTATACCTATTTCTTCAATTGATGTAAATTCTGGGTTACATTCTAAAATTTTATATGTAAAGCTTTGATTTAATTCATCAATTGTTAATTTGTTCATCTTATTTTCATTATTTATACTATGTGGGAGGATGGAATTTAATGCACCAATATTTAATAAATCTAATTCAATCAAATGTTTTTCAAATGTTGATAAAAGATCAGTATGTTTCAAAAAATAATTATATTCATCAGTTAATAATGATACTATAATTTTTTCTAGTTTTTGTTTATTTATTTTCAATACATGTTTGAAAAACATTGGAATTTTATAAGTTAAATAATTAGTCCAAATAATTCTACTTTTGTTATCTGATGATTGATAAGATTCAAAAATTCCATTTAAAAGTTCAGTTGCAAAATTTACCATACAACTCAATATTGGTATATCTGATAAATTTATTAATTCCATAAAAGATGTTATAAAATTATCATCAAGTTTGATAAATTCAACTGTGAATTTTTGTGAAAGCCAGATACTTTTTTTCAATCTTAAAACTTTTGAATTTTCTCTTTCCTTTTTAACCTTACCTTTAAGATTTGTTGATGATTGAATTCTATTTATTGATGAAAATGAATTTGAATTATTAAAGCCTAATTTAATTGATGCAATATTATAATCAGACAAATGTGATTGTAATAAGTCTGAACTATCTGTAAATTTATTCATATCTAACCATTCTGAGAATTCTGTTATTGAAACTATGAAATCATTATCTAATCTAATTTTTTTTGCATGAATGAATATTTGAGTTAATAGTTTCACAAATGATGAGATTAGACTGATTGAATCATTGTTTGACTTATCATAATTAGATGTTAAATATTTACAATAGTTAGATAATGCACTAAGTACTCTAACATTTTCAGCATAAGTTTTCCATGGGAATTTATCTGATAATTGTTTGATCAATAAAAGCAGAATATTCTGATCATGAGTGGACAATTGTAAATAAATGAATGAAAAATAATTTGTGATTTCATCACATGTATTGGATAAATCAGATCTGACTAATATTTCATAAACATATTCTCTTTGAGTAGAACTTTTATCTAAATCTTTAAACAATATTGAAGAATTGAAATTTTCATTTGACTGTTGTTGATAGATATTTTTGAAATCTTTGTACAATTTACAGAACACAGAAGGTGGTAAGTTCTTTGATATTGATATTCTGAGTAAATTATCAAAAGATGTAATACCTGAAGTGTTCGGTAATGTTATAGATGGATCAGATGTCATATCTTTGGTGATTTATCCATAGATTGTTTAAATAAAACAAGTAATAAATGCATGTAACAAACCTTAAGTGTGAGACATTGCGGAAAATCAATTGTTACGCTACATGTAATAATAAAAAAATATTTGAAATTGAAATTTTTCACTTTTCTTTACTTTGAGTTGGTTTGTTTGTTTGTTTGTTTGTTTGTTTGTTTATATACAAGGTTACAAATGAATGAATTAATAGATATCATCAACCAGGGAATAGGAACTTACCCCATGAACCAAACCAGTATTCAAGAACTGTATCACGAACAGATCTAGGTAGTCTAGCAAAAGCATCTAATGGGATTGGAATTTCCTCTGCTCTTTGTATACAAAGATTATAACCATCAATATCATTTTGATGTTTAAACATTGTAGCTAAATTAATGAACCCTAATTTAGCAATTTTAGCAGAATTAAAATTCATATTAGCATACATACTAGAAACTTGTGCAGATTCTTTTGCAAATTCAATTGCTTTATCATATTGTTTATTAAACCATAATAATTCACTAATTTGTAAATTTAATAATGGAATTTTTTCAAATCTTAATTCCATTAATCTTTTCTCATTTTCATTTGATAATGTCTTTTTATTCTTTCTATAAATATCATTGGAATTAAAATGTGAATCTAATTGATCAAATTCATTCTCTAATGATCTAAGATCTGATAATAATATTTTCAAAGATCTTTTAATATATTTTGGATCTCTTGTATCTGAATAAAATGAACAAATGTCTAGTAATGCATTTGTTAAATTATTAGAAGAGATTTCATTGGATGGTACAAGTGTAATATCTTCAATATTTTTATGGTCATTTTTATATTCATGATCTATAATTAATTTAATTGATTCAAGATATTTTTTTTCAACTATTTCAAAATTTTCATCATTTGCCTTAAGTAAATCTGCTTGAATTCTTAATGCTTTACTCTTTAATGAATAAGTTGAAATTTCTTTATCTGTGAATTTTTCATAATGATTAATCAAATCAAATGTATGATTTATAATTTTTTGAACATTTATATAGTTAGACTCTTCACATGTTAATGCATATCTCAATAATAGATCACAATAAACGGATACATAATTTTCATTTTTCATTTTGAAAAACCAAGAGTCTAATTCATCTGTTCTTAGTAAAATATCAGAAATATTTAAACTTTCATCATCAATATCAGTATTATATAAAATACCATTATCTTTAGCTAATAATTTCAAACATTTGAGGTAATTTTTATTTGCATTTGACTCCTCTAATTTAATATATTCATCAACTAAACCAGTTTTAAAATCAGTATTAACAGTAAATCCAAATTTCCAACATGAAGGTTGTAAAGTTTCAAGATAAATATTAGTTAAAATCGTAAGCATAACATTGAAAACAAAATTTAAAATTGTAAAAATAACTAAGAATAATACAACTCTATATTTCCACTGACTTGAACCACTTTCCTTTAACATAGTTCTGAAGATTTTTATATTTGTACCAACTTTCCAAAATTCTGCATTTCTAATAGGTGATGTATGAAAATTTCTAACATGAATTTTAGATAGAATGGAAGAATGTGGAACTAAATTTGAATTTGAGATTGAATTTGAATTTGAATTTAAATCTGAATTTAATTTAAGCTTTGAATATTGAGTAGTATTTATGGAAGAAATGGGTATTCTATGAGGTAGTAAAGGTTTTATCAAAAGGGGACGTACTCTAGACGGCAATAATTTAAGATACTGTGTCAATAAAGACATTATACTTCACTTTGTCTATAAATAGGAAGTGTTTAAATACAAGTTATATATAAACTTCAATACTAAATAAATAATAAATTTCATGTCGCAATTAAATTTGAATTTTTCACAGTTTGCTATACTCTATATTATATTAAGCTTTCTTTTCACCAATCGACATGGATGGAACATTTGGTACTAAGACACAATCTTTTCTGAATGTGCAATTCTATTAACTATCTAAGAAGGCTGGTATAATATACTGATGAAACTGATGATAACCTTGATAAAATTAAACCAATTTTTATAACTATTTTATCAGAAATTTTAAAACCAATGAAAACAATAGATGAAGAAATTGATTCAATGCTTAAAAGCATTATTGATTACCATTTTTATTTTGATTATAAAATAGTGAAAAGAATAGATTTAGGAGCTATGATTATTGCGACATCTGATATTGAAGATATTTGTAAAATTGATAGTATTGAACCTCTTATAGAAATGGTTACTAAATGTTACAAATTATTTACGAACAATAAGTTATTATGTACATTTAATAAAAATGAGCTTAGAGATATTCAAGGTACATCTTTATAAGGACAAAGTTGATGAAAAATATTATAATGTATTGTCTGGATAGTGAGTCAAGATCAGAGTTTATATAGCATCTCTTGATAAGATCTACCTTACCTTGCTAATTCATCTTTAGGGGTAATTAAAACATTTAATTTCATAAATTTCATTTAATAAATCACTAATTGTAGAAGTTGATATAATAATATATGAATAAAATGAATAAAATTTGGCTGAATCAGGTGCCCATCTCGAAATTTTACATCTCAATTGGCTCAGCTACTTTACAATTGATAGCAACCATATTTCTTTTCTTTATCGCCATGGAGGAACTGATTACAGCTAAGACACAATCCCTTGTGAATGTACAATTCTATAAGTTATATATTCACTCTGGTTTAGCCACTATTGAAAGTGATGATAACATTGATAAGCTTAAACCAATTTTTGTTACTATCTTATCGGAAATTTTTGCAGCCATTAAAAGGAGATGAGGAGGAATTTGACTCAATGATTAAAAATGTTATAGATTATTATTTTTATTCTGAATACACTATTGAAACTGGGACAGATTCCGAGAACGTTGTTAATGCGAAGGATGATATTCAAAAAGAATGTAAAATTGATGGTATTAAACCTCTTTTATCAATGATTGATACATGTTTACAGTTATTCAAGAATGATGTATTATTAGATTCACTTACTAAAATTGAACTTGATGATATTTCAAAATATTTGAAATCTAATAAAATTGATGATAAATCAATTAAAAAGAAAATACGTGATATCTATTTTCATATATCCCAATACTATGAAATAAGTGACGCTGCATGGAGAAGACAAAAACTCCACAGTAAGTTTGATCGGGATATACTAGAGGAAGAGATTGACATTTTCACTTATAAGATTGATGATAAAGAAGGAAGAGAGGAGGATAAGGAGGATGTTAATATGGAGGGTGGTGATAAACAAGATAAAGAACAGGAAGCAAAAATCCAAAAAGTTAAAAGTAGTAATATCAAGGGAGAAGTTAATAAATTACTTACCTTAGATCAAAAAAGTTTGGAAGCATTATTTAAATATGCATCTAATGAACAAACCCATTATAGATTTGCACCATTATTAATTTTGAACTTTCCTCATTTTAAAGAATTTGAAGACGTTTTCAATTGCTTTCTTGACGGAATTAAACTTGACGAAGATAATATGATATCTATCTTTGACTGGTGTAGAAATAAATGGGATAAATTGGGTACTGGTATCGATTATGATGCTTGTTCTTGTGGTTT
>JAJMAS010000085.1:0-37763 GCA_030565065.1 Pichia cephalocereana | reverse complement strand
ATCTTATGTAATAACCTCTATAACAATCGGGGTGATAGATAGTAAGACTTAGTTTGTGATTAACTTCGTTATAGAAGGAGAAACTATATAAAAGATATAAAATAATCAATATTTAATATTGAATCTTGACATAAAGTCGAGATAACTTTTCACCTGCTATTGATATTCATCAAATAGCGACAAATCTATCATTGGTTGAATTATCACAAAAAGATCTAGCAATATCATGATTAGTTAAATTTTTAGGAAGTTTAAAATCTTATGGGTTCATACATAGTTTATTTGTCAAATCCACAGCTATATAGTTCAAAACAGCATATCTAGGTTCATCATCTGTACTTGTTTGATGTACAGTCATTATAAAAGAACATACAAGAAAAAGAATTGCCACTGAAATATAATGAATGTGCATGTTGAAAATTAAAAAGAAGGTACATATCCGAAACCAGATTTTTAATATTTATCAACACTTCTTTTTTCTTTAATTTTGATTAAACTACTATTGATAATGCTAATCTAATGACAAGTAGATCAATTATACTATAATAAAAATTGAAGAATGCATCCCTCAGTTAGTTTGAATCTTAAACTTGAAAAACCAAAGAGTTAGAAAATGGCCATATTAATACTTTCAACTTTGATCATTTATAACATCATCAAATCATTATCATTACAAGTTCTACTTACTACATTTAAACCAGAAAGCTTTAATTAACCAAACGTGATAAACTGTTGTCAAAAATAGATATAAAAATATTTAATTGCTAAATTGCCATACTAAATTTCAAAAAAAAATATCAACCTAATTTGAACAGTTTTCAATATTAACTCAAATGGTTTACCTATTGGCAATTACCATCACTTACTAATGCAACATCCAATTAACGAGAAACTAAAATTATTGAAGCAACTATTGAAAAGTTAATTTAAAAAAATCAAAAAGATAATCTTTTTTTTTTTGACATAACTTTATCAATACGAAGTCTTTTCAAATGAAACTCGACACTAAATCTATCAGCAAACACCAACAAATAAACGAGAACTGAATCAAACGGATGTGATGTTAATATGTTGCCTAGATTACCATACTAAAATTTAGATACAAAAACTGAAAGTACTTAGGGGTCCATATATCTCGACAACTAGACCACCTACAAACTAATGAAGTAGACAGTTTTTATCCACTCATCAACCCCACTACAACCAATTATCTACATACCATCCTTAGTATTTTCTCAAATACCATATTCTGTTGCACTTCTGTGGCTTTCATTAAAAGAAAAGTAATCCAGAATTTACTTATCATATTTAAGTCACATATCCAATATTGTAATTGTTAATAACTTCAAATAATTTGAATAAAACAAGTGATTTCTAATAATGGATTTATCGATTTATCTTTTACAGAATTTTTTCAAATATTTATACTATTAAATAACACTAGAACTGCAGTACTTACAATCAAATAACAAAATACTACTACTGTAATTATTAAATGTTATGTTTGAAAGAGCTATAATTACATGATTATATTTCAGCAAAGTAAAAATTGATGTCCCACTTAAATAAAATTCAATGGAGAATATATATAATCACATCAATTAAGTTCAATGATAACTAATAATCAAAATTTCAATTGGATTATATTAATTTTATAAACAATACAATTTTTAATTTTGAAAACTGAAAAACACACTTTGATAACCATGTTGAGTAACAAAATCTTGCAAATAAAATTGAGTTTTAACTAGTGCTTCTTATAATCATTATTTATATTAAACCTGGATACACAATGAAGTTATATTGCTTTTTCAACTAAAATAAGGGAATCTAAGTATCAAGTGAGTGGATATTTACTTAGATGCTATCTGTTTAGATAAGTCAGACTACAAATATTAAATATTAAACATACTTGAAATAAATAATGTTTGATCAGGAAAAAATATAAATGATTATAATAACAATCTAAATGGTATTAATAATAATAATACTTTAATGATATTATTGATCAATAAATGAAAATAAAAACAATAAACATTCAAAACACTTAGTTAGAACAACCTTTAATCAGAACAACCTTCAACACAATCATAATAATCATTACATTGACCATCAACACCACCATATGTATTGGTGTAAATTTCACCATGAACAGCAACTTGAATGTTTTCTAAATGATTAGAATCAATTGGTTCACCAGGAGCAGGATCAATATTCATATCTAAACACCATTTCCAACCATCATTTTGTGAAATGAAACTCTGTGCACTGTCTGTCCAAACTTGAGTTTCATCTGAACCTTGTGTAGATATAAATTGTTGAGCTAAATTTTCATTAACATTATCATAATTATATGAAACCCAATCAACTTGATAACCTCTTTTCAAAAGACGAAATTTAAGAGAAACATCAGGTTCACCAGGAGTTGCATTATTTAATCTATCAATAAATTCAGCACTAGATAAGTGAGGTAATGAAACGGCTAAATGATGACCTAAATGTGTATCAAATTTTGCAACAGTAACATTTGAGTTTAAAATTGATTCAGCCCTTTTACCTAATTTAGAACCAATATTAAGATCATTATAAGTACCTAAAAGTAAAGTTAAATTTTTAATAATTGGATGTGAAGTAATTGAATGATCCAAATAATCAGATGTAACATTTTGCATTGATTCAGTTATTGGAATAATATTTGAACCATCACTTCTCTTTGTATTACCACTAGTTGCACCTGAATCATCACCTAAAGCAGCTAGAGTTGCTGCACTGAAAGCAAGAGACATAGCAACAGAAATCCAACATACAGCTACAGTTGCAGCACAAACTGCAGCTGCCACACCCATCCATGCACCTGACATACCCATTAAAACTGTCGCATTACCTTTTCTGAAGATATTTCTAACAGAAAATGCTGTAACCTTTGTAACACTGTATAATAAAATTGAAACAAAAATGATTTTAATTTTATCCAACTTAAACATTTTTGTTGTTGTTGTTGATTCTAATCAAGTTTTAATATTATAATATAATATTATAATAATTATAAAATATATATCATTTGCTTTCATAACTTCAAGGAGGACAATTACAGTTATTTATATAGTTTTCCTGACTTATGATCACAGGTTTGCAAAACAAACATATACTAGCAAAGTATAGTTTATAATTAGCAATCATATGATATTTTCAACTTAAACTTTGCAAATATAGTACGATTACTTTATTTTCCAATACAGTATCTACACCACCATCGTAATATACCTTAATAAAAGCAAAAACCTTAATAAATGTGAAACAAAAATGAACAAATAGCAAAAGATAAGGTTTTAAAATGAAAGCAAATGCGGGTACACCTTTTCCACTGCGAAATTTCTGATGATCATCGACTTTAACATGAATTCACTTGTTCTTCACTTGTTCTTCACTTCTTCTTCACTTGTTCTTCTTCTAATCACTGTTAAAACAATGGAACTCACTCAACAGAACAAGTCAATCTTTAATGCTGCTTTAGTATTGGCATTTGGAACTATACTATCAGTTATTATCCTCAAATTTGGATCTTATACACCTTTTTTACAACCTGCAAATGCTACAGTTTTTATGCAACTTTTATTTCTATGGGTAATTATTACAATCTTCCTGGTTAGAATTATGACTTCTATTCCAGAATATATTAAATATATCCCATTTACTATATGTGTGCTGATAAGTTTTTTTGCCGTTATTATGTTAGGTACAGAAGATAATGTACACAATGATTAGAGAATTGATAATGAACTAACATTTCCAATTGTTAAACTTGATGAATTTAGATTTTGTATCAATATTATTAAGTATCAACTCAACTTTCTCTTTTACTTCTTAATCACGGTCCCTTAAAATACTTTTTCTTATTATATAACACTACATTTTGTATATTATTAAACTATCTGAATTTTAATATTTAAAAGTCAAATCTTTCACTAACTGAAGATTCTTTTTTATCTATTTCTTTCTTTTTCATTAGCTTTCTATTTATAACCTTTTTTAAAATTTGCAAATTTTTCAGTTATTCTTCAATTGAAGCTTATAATGGACACTTACTATACAATTTTTGTTCATAATTTTGAAAAATATTCCATACTATATTAAATATACTCCATTTGTTATATATATGCAATGTTATTTTTATTAACTTTGTTTTTAATAAGACAGAAACATTTATATGATGATTTTACAACATCATTTGAATGTCTGCTCTTCAAAGTTTTCTCCTGATGTGTTGAAAAATTTTAATTATGATGTTCCAATCAATTAATATTGAGAGATATTACCAAAATTTAAATCATTCCAAATTAAGGAATTTATTCATTTAATCTTTTGTCTTTATCATTGATAATAAACTCTACTTTCACTCTTAAACTAATAACTTAAATTGTTTTATATTTCCTTTTATATAACAGTTGGACAATAATGTCATATGGTTCTTATTTTCCTTATCTAACTAAAACCTAAATATTTATTTTCAATTATGTCTTTAATTCAAACAATATTCAATTGAATTTAAGCCTTTTGAACCCTAAATTGAATTGTTAAACAATTTGTAATAATAGCTTACTCAAAAAACTTTTAAAATTTTAAAAACAACTTTACTTTTTCTATATTCATTGAAATCACCTTTTTTAAAACATTTATCTAACTTTGTTTTAGAATAATTTTTGTTCAATATTATTATTTGAGCCTAATAAATGGATGATTTTCTATATATATCTATTGTAGAAGCAGCCAAATTAATTAATTTTCATCATGTTTTGCGTGGAGCACGTGAAAATGTATTGTGCAGAATGTCCCAAGGGGTTAAAAAACAATGAATGGGGCTATGGCTCAATGGTAGAGCTTTCGACTCCAAATCGAAAGGTTGCAGGTTCGATTCCTGTTGGCCTCAATTCAACATATTTTTTTTACATTCCTTACAATAAATAAGATAAGTTTAACCTCAATTCTGATCAACTAACTTCAATTAAATAGTTACTTTGTTTTTAATAAATAAATAGATATTAAAGATACTTTTATACATTTTTCAAACTAGTTTCTGTTTTAGATAAATCAATATCATCTATTTTATCAATAATTTGAATTTGATTAAAATCTATTGCCAATTCCTTCGATTTGTTTAAATATTTTTCTGAAAGTTTAGTATCATTTAACTGTAAATATGCAACACCTAAAGAATAATAAGTAATAGGTAATATTGGATTTCTAATATCGACACTAGAAATTAATTTTAAATAAATATCAATAGCCTTTTCATAATATAATTTATTATTTGATTTTTGACCTAATTGAAACCATGAAGAACTTATATTTAAAATTTGTGTTTCACCTGAAACTGTATTATTAAATCCCGATATTGCAGTCCATAGAAAATTACTTTGTAATATTGTTAAACTATCCGATATTCTACCTAAATTCATCAATGTCATTGCATAAAAATCTCTTAATTTTAAATATGATTCAATCCAAGCTGGCCATACTTTATCTTGGAAAGTTCTAGTTAATTCCCAACAATTTATAAAATCTTTAGCCTCCTCTGATTCAATATTATCTTCAATCCATTTTGTTCTATCCTTATTCATATCAAGTATTCCATTATTTCTTTTAGACCAAATATCTATTAATTCTAATATATTAACTTTCTTATTATTTGTAGCTGCCCATGGTAATCGTTTCGGTATCTCATAATTTTCAATATAATCAACTCTATCACGTAATTCTTCAATAACTTTTGATAAACTATTCTCATCCTTATATGATAGTTTAAGCATTGCCCATCTTGTAATTACAATTAAATCTCTATCAATTAATAAATCTCTCTCTGGATTTTCATAATCTATCTTATTACGAATTAAATTCTCAAATATGAATGTACTTAAATTATAATAAGTTAACAATAATTGTTCCTTCATATCTAATTTTTCATACATTTCACCAATTTTCAATACAATACCAGTATAATTCAAACTCAATTGATTCATTCCTTCATCCTTAGCTGTATTTAAACCTTTTTGATAATTCTTTAAAGCTTTCAAATATTCATCATTTCCATCTCTTTCTTCCCATAAACCTTTCCTTAAATCTTTACTGACATTAGTAGAATATGGATTCCATGGTTGCCATAGATACATTGTTACTGAACCTGCAACTAAAATAAACGTACCATATCGTACATATTTACCTATCCTTTCATTTCTTTTCTTATCCCTATTGAATTTCTCATGTTCCTTAATAGCTCTCTCACTTGGTGGGATATACTTGTTGACTTTCTTTATATTCTTTAATAGGATGTTAGTTCTTTTCAACATTATATATGAGCAATTGATAAATGAAATGAAAGTTGTAGAAATCTTAAAAAGAAGAAACAATGTGAAATCATTTATCATTCTCCAATTTAACATGAAAAATTCATGAAAAGTGAAAATATATCAACAAATTCTTCATTTTGTTCATGTTGGTCTTTGGAGTTTATTTTAGATATCGATATTCATTTGAATCTGATTTACATGTGTCTATATGATGTTGATCCATTTTTTGTCATGACAGTGTTCAACAGGACAAAATTCAATTATAACACTAGTTTCATGTGACGTTAATAGGGTAAAAAATACGATGATTTCAATATTGAATTAGATAATACTTAATTGATTATACAAAAATATTTCTAAAGATCTTTTATAGAACACGGAAAAAGAATCAATTCTAATTGATATTAATAAAATATATTAGAAATTTAAATTAAACCAAATGATGTCGAATAATTTAAACCAAGATTCAAATGATCATATTGAAGATAGCGATGCAGTTACAATTTCTACAGAAATGTTGTAAATTATTAAACCTGTTGGGAAAACCTGATTGCTTCCTCGTTAAACAATTCCCGCAGTAGCATTACTCATACCACGATAATAATGGCTTGAATGTTTTAAATAATGACACTGAAAATTTGGTTTCAAAAATACAACACCATTTAATAATGACTGAAGACAATTTCGGAGGAAAACATTAAGTGGAATGTATTGCTTAAACAAAAATACAAAATTTTTCTTTTTCAATTTTATTCAAAAACCATATACCTACAACTAAATCGAACGGAGTATGCAACTTTTTCGGGAAGGTAAGTATTATGGTATTCTGATCAAGATCCCATAATGATGCGTCTGTAATACTTACCAGTTGATCCGGCATGTTCGGATTCCTAGCACCTAAATCTATACCTCACAAATTCCGTCCAAGAAATTCTAACATGGGGGGTCAACTGGGAAGTAACCAACAGCACTTGACCTCAATTCATAGAAAATAGATCTTCAGCAGAGTACATTGTCATTTTGGATTATAGTATAGTTTTGTTTTGTTTATATCTATCAGTGGTATTACCGACAAAGTGAAATGTATCGATCAAAACCATGATACCTGTTCAAGATAAAAATTATGATAAAAAGTTAGATACAGCATCAAATTTTGAAACTTGGTTATCAATTTTAGTATCATTGCACAACAAGCTTTCATGATTATCAGAAGATCATTATCTCAAACAAACATTAAGTGTTGTTGTTTCGCAGAAAATGCGATTTGTTCAATTATCAAAAGGTCATTATCTCCGAAGGTACGTGAACATATCGAGAAGGTATGTGTTGGTCCAATGGATATATCGGTCATGTATTTATGTGAAGCCATAAAATTTTTAGATATTATAGTTGATCCACGTAGACTATATGCTACTGTCATGGATATCAAATTAGAAAACCATGATTACTCAAAATTTTACCAAGAATTGAAACGAGTTGATATGACAGCAAGGTTATTAAAGATCAACCCAAATGCTCAAAAGTTCCATATTGATATAATTGAAAATAATATGTCAAAACTTCCAACAGATTTGACAATCAGATTAGAAGAACAAACTCTAACCTTTGAATTCTTTTTAAAGTATATAAATTTGAAAAACCCCAATCTTCTGATTACTACAAGACGCTAAACGTAAGTGTAAAAAAACAACCTTGAAAACACCAACAACATGAAAAATGATAAAAAATGTTTCAGATGTGGTAAAAAAGGACATAAAGCAGTTATATGTAAGGTAGCAAACCATTGGATAATTCAAATAAATCTTTAGAAATGTAAATAATTCAATATATTGTAAATTTACTGTTGATTATCAATAGTGCAAACCAACAGCTTTGCCACCTATATCACATCAACAGGGGACTCTCCAATGAAGTGAAGCACACCAAAAGAGAAGCTCAAAAGATTCAAAAGAATAAGAAGAAAGTGGCAAAAAGTGGCAAAAACTTTGAAAACTGAAAATTTTCATCCTTTTTAAATTGAAATTTTGTTTTATTATGTAAATTTTGATATGATGAGGTCTTTTAATCTTAATCTTAATCTCATTCTACACGGGCAATATGGACAATATTAGAGATAAATACGACGTGGTTACTGCATCATTTGTATCACAACCAAGATCTAGGGAAGAATCTAAAGCTTTATTAAGAAAATTTAGAGATAACCTGAAATCATCATTTGATGAATTATCAAATGCTGTTAAGGAGGATTTTAATAAACCTGAATTAGAATTTTATGTTGCAGAATATGCACCTGCAATTGGTGAATTAACTAATATTTTAAATAATTTAGATACAATTTTATCATCATCTAAAAAGTCTAATTCAATACCAATAACATTTTCAACTTTATCAACAGAAATTGAAAAATCTCCATTAGGTACAATTTTAATCATTTCTCCATTTAATTATCCACTTATTTTAGCAGTTTCTCCATTAATTGGTGCAATTGCATCTGGTAATAATGTTGTTTTGAAATTACCTTATGATCAATTACCAAATTTCTCAAATGCTTTAAAATTAGTTATTGATAATTCATTCCCTCAAGATCAAGTTTTAGTAGTTAATGGTGGTATTGAAGAATCTCAATTCCTCTTAAATGATTGTAAATTTGATAAAATCTTTTTCACTGGTTCAACTAATGTTGGTAAGATTGTTTATAAGGCAGCAGCTGAAAAATTAACACCTGTTGTTCTTGAATTAGGTGGTAAATCTCCTGTTTTCATCTCAAAGAATATTGATATATCATCATTGGAAAAATTATTGAAACGTTTATTATGGGGTAAATTCACAAATGCAGGTCAAACTTGTGTTGCTCCTGATTATTTATTAATTGATTCATCAGTCTATGATAATGTTTTAAATATTATCTTCAAAATTTTCAAATCTGATTTTGCAAATGTTAATAAATCAGATGAATTCTCTCATATTATTAATGAAAGAGGTTTTAATAGATTATCTCAAATTTTACAAGAAACTAAGGGTGATATTTTATCAGGTAATAATAAATCAGATAAAGATTCATTATTCTTCTCTCCAACAATTGTATCTAATATTGATTGGGATGATAGTTTAATGCAATCTGAAATTTTTGGTCCCATATTACCAATTATGAAATATAATTCATCATTAACTGATATTGTTAAAAAAGTTGCTTCAATTCATGATACCCCATTAGCTGCTTACCTTTTCTCATCAAATGATAATGATTTGAAAATTTTACAAAAATATTTAAGATCTGGTGGTATTGTAGTTAATGATTCTTTATGGACTGCAGGTTGTTTTATAACTCCATTCGGTGGTATTGGTACTAGTGGTTTTGGTAATTATCATTCTAAATGGACAATTGATACTTTCACTCATGAAAGAACTATTATAAAGCAACCATTATGGGCAGAATCTTTAATTAGTTCAAGATATTTCCCTTATACAAAGGAAAACCTGAAAGCTTTAAAATTGGTTTCATCATTACCTGAAATACCAATTGCAACTTTAAGGAATTTTGCATATGTCCTATCAATCTTTGCCATTGGGTTCTTCCTTGGTAAATACTTCTCATAAACTGGGAAATTTCTATCTATTTATCTATTATTGTCTTTTTATTATTTATTAAGAGTCCTTTATAAAAAAATTATTTAGTTATTGTTATTAAATGCATATTATTTCAGATCAATCGAAATAATATCCACCTGCAATAAAACGAATCATGTATTCATCAATATGCCCAATTCCATCATCTTCATCTTCATCTTCATCTTCATCTTCATCTTCATCTTCATCTTCTTCACTTCTATTTTCATCACCATTTCTATTTTGTTCAATATCTTCATTTGAATCTAAATGTTTATGTTTTTCTCTTTCTGCAATACGAACTGCAAGTGCTTCAGCTTCTGCTGCCTCTTCTCCTTCTTTATTATTATTATTATTATTAACATCTCCATCCTTCTTACTTGCCTTTTCATCATCTGAAAAATCTTCAACATCAGCTTCAAGTTCATTTAATGCAACTTCAGCAGCTTTTGCATCATCTTCATCTTCTGCCATTTCTAATGCTTTTGTAAATTCAGAACTAGTCATCTCTTTCTCTTCATTTATAACTTCAGTTGATGATTTACCTAATAATTCTTGAACTGAAACTTTATTAAAATAATCTGTTGTAAAATCACCTTCTTGAATAACAACATCATCTAAATATTTCTTTTGTTCTGCCTTCTTCAAAATATTTGCTTCAATTGTATATTCAGAAACAAATCTATAAATATGAACATCTCTAGTTTGTCCAATTCTATGACATCTATCTTGACATTGTTTATCAATTGCAGGATTCCAATCTGAATCATAAAAAATAACCGTATCTGCACCTGTTAAATTAATACCTAAACCACCAGCTCTTGTACTTAAAATAAAACATTTAACACGTGTATCATTATTAAAACTTTCAGTTAATAATTGACGATCTTCAATTTTAGTTGCACCATCTAATCTCATATAAGTATAACCACGATAATTTAAAAATAGTTCCAATATATCTAAAACTTTTGACATTTGTGTGAAAATTAAAACTCTATGACCTTGAGGAATTAATTCAGATAATAATGTTGCAAGTTTTTGTAATTTACCACAATCATATTGTAATAATGATTTATCAGGAAATGCAATTGATGAACTAATTTGAATTTGATGAAAAGGATTTTCAATTATATCATTTTGTGCATCATACATTAAATTTTCTTTTAATTCATCTGGGAACATTAAATTAGTAAAATTAGTACAAACTGCTTTAGGAGTGACAAATGCATATTCTTTTATAATAAATTTAGAATCTAATGCAATATCTGAAATGGATTTCATCAGTTTTAATTCTTGAAGTTGATTAGTTAATATTTTTGGTTTCCTCATTGATAACATATTGATCAAACTTGGAGATATAACACATGATTTATCACAATTATAATCATTAATATATTTTTTATGAGACATTTCATTTAATAAGTTAATATTTTCTTCATTTAGCAAATATTCATAATAAAGTTCTAAATCATTGAAGTTGGGTATAAGTGATTTATCCTTTATTTCATTTTCTAATTCTTGAATTTTTTGTAAAAATATTTTTGATGCACTCAATTTATTTATTGTTTCATAATGGTAAGAGTTCATATTTTCTGAACGATTTGAAATATTATTCATGTTAAGAAATGACAAATCAACTTTTTCAATTTCATTTGTTTTCATTAATTTATTAACCTTGAGGAAATTTGATTCAAAATTTGATATAATTGATTTATCTTGTGAAAAACTTGTTAAAATTGGTCTAACTTCAAATAAATCAGGATGATTACAAACTTTCCTTAATTGCATTAAACAATTGATAATACTTAAAAAATTCCCACTTGCAAGTGTTTCCTTAGTTTGTGCTCTACTCATAAAATCATCATATAATAATCTTTGACGTTTTGATAATCTACAATAAACAATATGTTCATATTTGGCAGGCATTTGCTTTTCAACATCTTTCTTTAAACGACGTAATAAATAAGGTCTTAAAACTTGATGTAATTTATGAACAGTTTCCTTTGTTTCATTATCTTTACCACCTTGTTGAATAATTTTATCAACTGGTTTACCAAACCATTGTTGAAAATCCATTAAATCTGCAAAACCTTCAGGCATTGTAACATCACCCTCTCTTGAAGTTGGCATTAAAAAATAAAGTAATGACCATAATTCCATAATATTATTTTGAAGTGGAGTACCAGTTAATAAAATTCTATTTTCAGTATTAAAATTTAATAAAGCTTTCCATCTTTGAGATTTAAAATTTTTAATATTATGAGCTTCATCTAAAATCATATATTTCCATTTTTTTCTTCTAAAAATTGGTTGATCATGAACAACTAATTGATATGAAGTTATACAAACATGAAATGAATCGGGAGTATTCCAACCTTTACGTTTTTCCTTACGTTGTTGAGGTGATCCATAATAAGTTAAAACTTTAAAACCTGGAGCAAATCTTTTAAATTCCATTTCCCAATTTAACATAACAGAAGTTGGAACAACAATTAAATGAGGACCCCAAATATTTTTTTCACAAGCTAAATATGATAATAAAGAAATTGTTTGAATTGTTTTACCTAAACCCATTTCATCTGCTAAAATACCATTAGTACCATTATTATATAAAGATGCTAACCAATTTAAACCTTGCTTTTGATAAGGACGTAAAGTACCCTTTAATAAAATTGGAGTTGGAACATCAGGTATACCCTGTTCATCAAGTAATTCATTTTTTTCAGGTGATGATGAAGGTGTTTCATCATTTTGATTTGGTTCACTATATACAGATTCATCATCCTTTTCATCATCATCATCCTCATCATTATCATTTTCATCTTCATTTCCTGTATTGAAAAGTGAATGTAAACCAGGTTTATTTGCTTCATCAATTGAACAATCACTTTCATCAGATGATAATGATGATTCATCACTATCTGATAAATCAGAATCATCAGATGATGAATTACTATCTTCTTCTAATAATGGATTAGAATTTTCTTCAAGTAATTTAATTTTAACAGATTCATCTAAATTATCAACAATTGTTGGTGTTTCATCCTTATATAGCAATGAAAGACTTGATTTATTATTATGAACATTGGAATCATTATCATTAATACTAAAGTTCTTCAATTTTTCATATTTTTCCTTTAATTTTTCATCTGATAATTTACTATCATCATCAACAGGTATATTTTCACTTTGATTAATACTCATATCATTATCATCATCATCATCATCTGAACTACTTGAAGAGAAATTATCACTTTCACTATGACTATCATCATCACTATCATTATCATCAATTTGACTTTGAGGTTCAACACTTGAATTATTATTTGAAGATTTTGTAATCATTTGAGCACCTAAAACTTTTGTACTATGATCTAAAATTTTTGATAATTGTTCCTTTGATTTTTTCAATCTTATATGTTCATTTTCTCTTTCTTCTAAAACTTTATAAGCTTTAACAGCAATATTCCATTTCTTTTTAACTTCCTTGGCTGTATCTCTTGCTAATCTATAAATTTTCTTTTGAAATTCTTTTTCCTTTTTATCATTTTCTTGTGATAATCTTTTAAAATGAATTTCAATCATTTGAGCAATTCTTTTACATTTTTGAATTTTATTTGATCTTAAATCCCTAATTAATTTTGAAGATTTTAAACCTTGAGCAATTAAATGATCATAATGAGATAATTCATTTTTCATTCTAAAAGGATTTTCACCAATTTTATAATTATTTATATTATAATTTAAATTTTTTTTAATCATTGTTGGTTCTCTAACACCATTAGGGACATTTCTAAAAGGATTTTCATTATAATCAATATAAAGTAATTCTTTTTCATTTATAGCATAATCAATAGATTTTATAAGTTTATGTTGATTTTCTAAATATTCATTAAATTTATCAGATTCAATTTCAGGTGCAGGATCTTCTAATATATTTCTATATGAATTAAATAATTGATTTATATTTTCAAATTTATGTACAGGTTTATGATCAGGATGAGATATTATTGGAGGTTTAATTGATATTTTAAATTTAATCTTTGGTAGGTGTATTATTTTTTGTTTTTTAGTCGTAAAAGTGTCTCTAGTATTATCTCGTATAGGTTCATGATTTGAATTATCTTCATTATCATCATTATATTTTCTCTTATTAGAACTAGTATTTGGATCTAATTTCTCAAATATCCTTTGATTAACAAATTTATTTAATTTATTTTTCAATTTAATTAAATTATCATTATTATTATTATTATTTAATAAACGACGTGTTTGCCTCTTATTTGATTTTGGCCAAATACTTAAATTATTATCATTTTCATAAATTTGGAAACTTTCACTTTCTTTATTTAATAATATATTTTCAGGTGTTGGATCATAACTTAAAATTGAATGGAAATTTTGTAAATGATATAATTGATTTGTTAAAATATCAGTTTCTGCAATTAAATCAATTAATTTTTCATCATTTAAAGATAATGAATCATTAGACATTATTAAATAATATGTCCTCTACTAGCAAATACTGTTCAATATGATGTTTATCTAATGAAATTGAAGTGAAAACGATAAGAAACCATAATAAACCATAACAAACCTATATGAAATAAAATAGAAAAAACTACAGAGCCGCCATTTTTTAAAACGGGGCAAAAAGGGGGCAATTTAATTATTTCTTAATAAAATAAATCATCAAAGAATCGACCCATCGACCCATCGACCGCCACTCTGTGCACCACTTAAAATTCTCACAACTTTTTCTTATTTCACCAATACATGAATATATTTACTTTACCTCCCCTCAATCTATAATCTATAATCTATAATCTCTATTAATAAATATTTCCTTTTAATAACTACACAATGTTCAATAGATTAATACTTAAACAATCTAAATTTGGAATTCAATCATTCAAAAGATTTAATTCAACTTCTGCAAAATATGGATTACCAAAATTTTTACCAGATCCAGAAATTGAATTTGGTATTAAAACTCCAAAAAATTATATTCCACCACAATATAGAGATCCTCATTTAAAATATGATGATCAACAAAATAGAGTTAATTTTGGTGAAGAAATTCATCCTTATCATGATTATATGGATATGTGGTCACCTGATCATTTCCAAAATGTTAAAGATCATGTAGCTGTAAAGCAATTAACAATTTTCTTTTCATTATTAGGTTTATTTGCTTATAGTATTTATATTTTAGATATTTGGCCTGAAAGACCAAATATGCCAAGAAGTTATCCTTATGAAGGTTTATATAAAGATTTAGGTGGTAGAGATGGTGAACAATCTTTAATGCAAGCTAGAGTTGATAATGGTAATTAATAATTAATATTTCATTATATTATACCATTATTCTATATACATATTCTCTTTATTATTTATAAATACTATACACTATACAATAACTAAACTATTTATTATTCTAATATTAAAACAATACTTCTTCTTCTATATGAAATAGTTTACTATCCATATCAAATGATTACGTAAGTGGATCATGATAATATATACTTATTGACAAATATTAATATATCTACTGACTAGTATCATTAGTAGAGATATATCTATACCAAGATATACAAAGAATCTTCCCCTAAAGATTTCAGCAAATACTCTTTTAATTTGAAAACAACAATATTGTGGTCTCCACGAAGTATGTAGATAGAATAAATTTGATGTTTTAAGAATTAAGAAAGAGATTCGTGAAACTTCATATACACATTCAATAGTTGTGGAAATATAAAAATTGCTTAATGATAAGAAAGCATTAGATATATAGGTAAGTTTTTTTTCAGAAATAATTTCACATTAATACATATGAACAATACGAGATAATTATAACTTATTAATACTTTTTGATTCTTATAATTTACTTTATATTTATATGATTATTAAATAATTAAAATTAAAATTAAAATTAAAATTAAAATTAAAATTAAAATTAAAATTAAAATTAATATTTAAATTGAAAAACTATATATAATTAGGATAAATAAATTAACACCAAAATTTATAAATTCTATAATAGAAAGGTTTTGAAGCAATAAATGCTTTTTCTTCTGCAATTTCTTGTTTTAATAATTCTAAATCAACTTCTCTTCTACCTGTATCAATATCTAAATCAGAAGCAGGAATGAAAAATTTAAAATCTCTTTTATAAAATAACCAAAAGAAATAACAAACAATTAAAATTGGAACACAAAGGAAAACTTGAAAAAATGATGTTGCATTTGCCTTTTCACCAATTGGGAATAATGCAACCCAAAATTGTGCCATTAAAATTAAACAATTTAATAAAACTCCAAAAATTGATCCAATAACACCTGATTGTGCTTTAAATGGTAATTCATCTGTACCTCTACCTTGAGCTTTTAATGCAGCTCTAAATCTTAAATGACAAGCACAAATTGAACCCCAAGTAAAAATTGATGATAAACCTGATAATGCTAACATCCAAGTGAAAATATCATCATGATTTTTACTTGCTGCAAGGAAACAAAGTAATCCAATAAATAATGAAATTCCAACTCCAACTAATGGTCTACCTTCTCTATCAATATAACCACAAATTCTTGGTGCAAAACCTTGATCTGCTAATGATGCAACAGTTCTTGAAGCTGCATAAACTGATGAATTAGCAACTGAACAAACTGCAATCATAATAACTGCATTCATAACTGATGGTAAACCTTTAATACCAGCATTTTGAATTGAAATAACAAATGGTGAAGCAGCTGCACCTGAATTACCTAATAATCTTGGATCATCATAAGGAACATTAACACCAACTAATGTAAGTGAAATAATATAAAATAATGCAATTCTCCAAAAAACTTGTTTTGTTGCAGATGGTAAAGATTTTCTTGGATTTTCAGTTTCAGCAGCTGCTAAACCAACTAATTCAGTACCTGCAAATGAAAATGCAGAAGTAACGAAAACTGCACATAAACCTTTAAAACCAGCTGCAAAAGCACCTGGATTATGCCAATATTGACCACCAATATAACCACCTTTTGGACCACCACCACAATTAATAACAATACCTAAAATAATATAACCAAGAATTGCTAAAACTTTTAATAATGAAAAAATAAATTCAGCTTCACCATAACCTTTAACACCGAAAATATTAATAAATAAAACTAAAACATAAAAAATAACAACCCAAGCAGCAGAATTAATTTTATCATTCCAATAATCAATTGTAATTGCAGCTGCAACTAATTCTAAAGGTAAAACAACTAACCATTGTAAAGCATAATTCCAAGCCATACAAAATCCCCAAGCAGGTGTTATAAATCTAGTATTAAATTGAACAAAAGAACCTGCAACAGGGAATGCAACACATAATTCACCTAAAGCTTGAACAGTACAATACATCATACCACCAGTTAAAATCCAAGCAATAACTAATGCAGCTGGACCACCAGTTGCTAAAGCAGAACCTGAACCAACAAATAAACCAGTACCAATTGAACCACCAATTGCAATCATTTGTAAATGTCTATTTTTTAAAGATCTCTTTAATGGAGATCTTGCAGCAATTAAATTAGCTCTTTCAACATCAGTTAAATTTGGATCAATATCACCTAAATCTAAAGGTTTAAAACCATCAATAAAATTTTGCCAAAAACCTTTATTATTATTATTTTCATATTGAGCATAAGGATCAACATAACCATCATTATTATCATTATTATTTGAATTTAAATTTGGTGATGATTCTTTATTAAAATCGATTGGAGATACATTAGTATCAACATAATCTTTTTCGTCATAAGTTTTTTCAATAGACATAATAAAAGATTTGTTTTGTTTTGTTTTGTTTTGTTTTGTTTTGTTTTGTTTTAATGGAGTAAAAGAAAAAAAGAAGAGGAAAGATCAAATAAGAAATGAGATGATGATGATGATGAATAGTTTTTCAAAAAAAGTGGGAAGAACTAGAATTTATATAACAATTAGAAATGAAATAAAATAAAATAATCGATGAATTTCAGATAAGAAATAAAACTGGGGTGGCAGAAACAGAATAAAAAGGGATAAAGATAAGGTTAATTAAACAAAGTTAATTAAAAGCCTTAAAGAGATAAGAAGATACAGAGAGATTAGATACGAGATTAGATACGAGAGGGAGAAGGAGAAGGATAAGTTGCAGAAAGTGCCACCATTCGATGATCAAATGGTCAAAAGAAGATACCTGATGGTCAACATGAAAAGAAAAAAAATTTTTTTCTTATCAGTGAGATAAAACCCTTATTTCTCATAATGCCTCACTTTATTATGCTTATCGCCTGATTATTCTATTGTTTAATATTGTTTCTTATTGTTTCTTTTTATATGGCATTTAATAACGTTCATATATATATTTATTAAGTAATTAATTAATGCCATGGAAATGAGATGGCATTATGTTTATATAAATATAAATATAAATATAAATATATACAGTTCATTACATAATCTTTATTATTATCATTATTATCATTTTAATACATTATCAGTATCAATAATCCATTCATCCTTATCACTATCTCTAATAATCATACCTTGATCTTGTAAATTTTTAAACATATCCTGTGGAACCCATCCATTTGTTGCAATAAATGGTTTACTACTATTCTCAATTTCATATTTTTTAATCTCATTTGTAAATTCTTCAATTTCAATTTCATTAAATTTAATTAAATTATTTTCACCAATTTTACTACCTAAAATACCATTTTCATTATAATTTTCCCACATTGTGGAAATTTCAATTAATCCATTCTCAATATAAAGATAATCTTTAATTTCTTTAAAATTTAATAAATTAATATATGGATTTTTAACTAATTTAATAACTGGTGAAATAACTCCAACTAATTCTTTACTTCTCTTATTAATACTAACTTCCCATAAAAATTGATTTCTAGTTCTTTTAAACATAAATTTATATTGTTCCTTTTCAATATCATCCAAATTTTCAAAATCTTCAATTTCTTCATTTAAACTAAAAATTTTACCTCCATTATATTCAATAAATTTTGGATAATTACTAATTAAAAATGGTTTAATAATACAATTCTCAAAATCAATAAATTGATATCCTTTATCATCTTTCTTAATAAGTACATTCATTGGATCTAAATCTCCAATTTGTAATCTTGGTTTGATTAATTCTTTCATATTTGGAATTAATGTCTCTTCAGGGTTAAGATTGAAAAGTTTACCTGAAATTTTATTCATTTTCTCTAAAACATGTTTTGCCATAAGTAAATCTTCTTTCTTTTCCTTAATTTCCTTATTATTACCACCATTCTCTAATAATTCTAATTTCTTACCTAAATTTAAAATCTCTAATTCATTTAAATCTTTAATCATCTTTAATGGTTCATCACCTTTCCATGGACCTACAAACCTATTAATTTCTTCATCACTTAAATGTTCCTTATTTCTATAATAAGCAGTTTCAACACTTGGTCCAATAACCCATCTATCTTGATTTTCAAATGCAATTAAACCATTTTCATAATCATCTTTAAAATAAATTGAACCAAAATTCTTGAAAATAAAATCACCAACAATTTTATTAAAATCTGCTAATGGTTCAATAACTTCATTTAATTTTTCAATTGCAATTGGATCATCTAATTTATTATTTTCACTATCAATTAATGGATTCCATTTCTTCATTAATGAACATTTAACATCTTCAATATATTCCATTAAAATAAATTCATGACCTAATGGATTTTCACTTGTACTACTATATGATAAAATTTTTGGAATATTTAAATTTAACATATTATTTAAAAAATCCATTGTTGCAACTTCACTTTCAATCTTTCTCTTTGTAAAAATTTTTGAATGTAATGTATATGGTAATCTTAAAATTAATTTTTTATCAGTATTATCTAATTCAATTCTATAAACTCTATGATGTTTACCTTCATGTAATGAAATAATTTGTTTAATAGTACCAACTTCTTTAATATCTTTGAAAAAATTTGGTATATTATTAAGTAAAACTTTACAATTTTGAATATTTTTAATAGCATCAGGATTCTTCTCTTCTGATAATTTATCAGAAACCTTAACATTTTGACATCTACTAATTAAATCATTTAATCCCTGGATGGAAAATTTAGTAAATCTTTTACTTTTCTCAATAGTATCATTCTTTAACCATGTACCCCATGAATATTGAAACATATGTTCTCTATTTGGATCAGTATCATCTAATAAATTAGTTGTTGAAACTTTACCCTTTTCAGAAATTGTTGATTGAAATCTAATATTATTAATAATAGATTTAGAACCACCAACAACACTAACTCTATTAACACTCTTCAATAATGAAGCAGTGTTTCTCAATAAATGTCTCTTACCTACAGCTGAAAGCATGATCTCTATCTCTATCTACCTGTGTAGTTCCTCTAAAAGAAAGAGTCTTCTCCAATAGTAATAACCTGCCAATTGTCGACGACCCAGTGAAAAATTCATGTTAAACAAAGTCCGCGTATATATTTATTATAATACTACATGGAGGCTCATTCTTTCCTTTCTTCTTCTTCTTTCTTTTACTTCTTCTTCTTCTTTTCATTTACCACAACTCAACTGTAGATAACCATGAGTCAAGTAGTAAAATGTAAAACAAGAGTCTCAGATAGATTCACCCAATCTCAGAGTGAAAGGACAATTCTTGACATATTAAGAATGTCAATTTCTTGTATTTCATTCTTACGTGGATTTTTCAATGATGATCATTTTGAAGATAATGTTTTTCAAATTAATAATAATAATAATAATAATAATAAAGTAGATAATACTAATACAAAGAATGATAAAATTAAAATTAAAAATCTTAGAAAAGGTATTTCTGATGAATGTGATATAATTAATGATTGGATTGATATTTCAATTAAAAATTCAATTCATGATAAACATTTAAAAGCAATTAATTTATCAATTATAACAGATAAAGAAAATCCAACTGATATATTTGAATCATATATTTTCAATATTGATTATTTAACAACTTCAATTCAATCAATTTCATTTAATGGTAATATAACTTTAACACCTGGTGAATTAACTAAAATTCAAATTTTCAGTTTAATGAAAAAAATTATTATTTTAACACAATCTTTATCACCATTACCAAATAAAAGATTTTTATCAATGAGATTATTATTTAATGATAAATGTCCATTAGATTATTATACTGAAAATTTTATTGATTGTTCAAATGAAAAACCTTCAATGATTAAATTACCTGAAAATTTAATTGATGATTTATATATTCAATGTGGTGAAATTAATTCAGTTCATCATGAATTATCAACTTGTCTTATTTCAAAGGCAAATATGTCAAAAAATGATTATGAAAATTCAAATTTAATATCAATTGATCCATTTGATTTAATTGATGGTAATAGTAATAATAGTAATAATGATAATGATAATACCCCAAATAATGATATGAAATTATTAACATATAATAATTCACAAGTTTCACAAGTTACAAAAGAATTATATAATGTAATGTCAAATTTTGATACAACTATTCATGATGGACAAACTCAAATTATAGATTCAAATCATAATTTAAACAATGATAATTATTTACCAATTTTATGTTCATGTAATTCAAATTCTTATCTTTCATATTCTTCATTAATTCAATGTAAAAAATGTAAAAAATATTCACATAAAGTTTGTTATTCAATTAATTCAAAAGAAACTTCATTTACTTGTTCAAATTGTTCAAATATGAAAAATTTAATTTCAAAAACTGATTTATTAATATTATTTAATTTAAGAAAATTAATTATTTTCTTTCAAAATAATAAAACTATTGAACTTAGATCAATTTCAGATTCATTGATTAAATTAGGTTATGAAACGAATAATAAAAATATAGTTAAAACAATTGTAAATGCATTTTCAATTTTAATTCATAAAAAAATTTTAATTATGAAAAATCATAAATCTTTTAATCATACATTATTTAATGTTGATTTTGATGGTTTAATGATTGATAATAGAATTGTCTCAATAGGTAAATTTTATATTCGTTTTAATTTAAATGCCAATGATGAAATTAATGAAATTTTAAATCCAAAATTCGGTTTTGATCAACAAGTTAAAGAAACATTAACAAATATGAGTCAATTAAATGATGAAACAATTTTCGATGAATTTGAAGAAATTAATTTAGCTGATAATAAAGATAAATTTCCAATTAAAAAAGTTAAAAAATCAATTGATATATTCAGAGTTTGAATCACCTTTATAAGATCTTTGCTAGATAATGATATAATTGTATAAATAATATAGTTTGTAAAGAAATTTTTTTAATTTTGTTCAAGAATATTGGATAAATCACTCATTCTAATAATTCCCTTAAACAATGAACCTTTTTCTGTATTCTTACAAACAAATAAATTAAAAGTCTGTAATTGAAACATTAAATCATATGCTGTTAATAATGTAAATTCTTCATTAACTATAAGTAAATCTTCTCTATGTATAATGTTAGTAAATAAATTTAATATTTCATTATCCATATCAAAATCACCATTCTTAAATGATACTTTAGAATAATTATCAATATTCTCTTTCAACTTTATTAATAAATCATTATAACTAATCCATCCAATTAAAACTGGTACATCTTTATTTTGTAAAATTACAAATCCATCATTAATAATTTCATTATCCACTTGTTCATCTCTTTGATAAATTGATTCAATTTTATCAATCAACTCATCTATCACAATATTATCATCATCAATATATAAAACAAAGGGATAATAATTACTACCCAATATTTGAAATAATTTCATTTCAGAAAATTGTGCCATTCTTAATGTTTCAGTTAATCCTGGACTAACATAATTTTTATTTAAATTCATTAACCATAATTCGAAAAATCCCTTTGAATCGAAAATATCAAGTATTGTCTTTGCAACAACAACTCCTAACATTAATGGAATCATATAAGTAACAGCTCCAGTTATTTCGAAAACAATAACAACTGATGCAACACTTGCATTAGTTACACCTGCAAAGAATGATGCTGCACCAACAATTGCATATGAACCAGGTGA
The DNA here is from genome assembly GCA_030565065.1 of Pichia cephalocereana. Taxonomy (NCBI): domain Eukaryota; kingdom Fungi; phylum Ascomycota; class Pichiomycetes; order Pichiales; family Pichiaceae; genus Pichia; species Pichia cephalocereana. Next base: position 14,707 of record JAJMAS010000085.1, on the reverse strand, counting down.
AACACAATTTTTATTTTCATTATAACATTGTAAAAAAATTCCACCACCTGATTTTTCTTGAATAAATTGAACAAATTCTCCTATAAATCTACCAATTAATGCACCAATATTAAGAGCTGGTAATAAAATTCCACCTGGGATATTTAATGTATAGGAATAATTTGATTGAAAAAATAAAACAACTAAATAAATGAACATTTCAAATAATTTGTGAGATGATTTACAAACTGCTTGATTGAAATTCTTATCATTTTCCTTACAATCATGGAATAAACTTAATAATAAATTATTCAATGTAAGATTACTAAAACTTATTGGATATAATATAATTATTGTTAAAACAACTACAACTGAAATTTCCAAATTTTGATTTTCCAATATAGTATTTAATATTGAGAATTTAGTATTAATAAATTCAATATTTCTACACCTTATTTTATCTTTATAATTTAAAATAATCATATGTAATTTTTTAAATCCAATTGCTAAAAATCCACAAACAAATCCAACAAACATATAAGGTAAAGTTTCGAAAAATATAAAACTATTACCAATTTCAACTATAAATGTATCATTAATTTCAATTTTTTTAAAAGGGTGAACTTTGAAAAATATAAATGTTGCAATTGAAGAACAAACAAATCCATTCCATAATAATGAATTAACTCTTGAACTTAATCTTAATATCTCTACAGAGAATAATAATCCACCAATTGGAGCACCAAATGCTAATGAAATACCCATAACAAATCCAATTGAAATAATTTCTCTTCTAATTGCTTCATTTTGTAAATTTTTAAAATTAGTAGATATATTTGCCATTTTATCAATAATAAAATTAATAACCCCACAAGAAATATGAATTAATGGACCTTCAAAACTTAATAAGAATCCACCTGATGCACAAATGAAAATTAATGAAATAAATTTTTTATAAATAATTTTAGGTTTTAAAAAATTATTATTAACTCTACCGAAAATTATCAATTTTAATTCACTTATACCACTTTTAGCAATTGAATAATTAAATTGTGATATCCAAGTTCCAATTTTAGAATAAATTAATGCAAATATTAGCAGGATTATTAAACCAATTATTGATGAAAAACCTTTAGGTATATTATGATTATAAACATACCAATTATCAACACATGATTCCTCAACTTGGAAAAAATCCCCCTTACAATAACCATATTTCAAATTACTTAACCATGTTAGAGACCAGTCTAAGATAATAGCTAATAAAGATATGAAAATTGATGAAATTATTAGAATTGGCCATTGATTATATTTCAACAGAAGGTTGGAAAAGTACGATTTTGTTGAAATTTCATCAGTTGATGATGATAATGATTCTGAAAATGAATCTTCCATTCTTTTCCTAGAGTATAGTTTCCTCCAAGGTATTATTTGATTATCGAAATAAGTTTTATTCTGTTCATTATCGTTGAAATTATCCAATGAAGAGTTGATATTATCATCAATATCTTTATTATGAATATTGTTGTATGAAAGTATAGGTAATGTACTTGGATGAGATATAAAGAGATCCTCCTCTGTCGGATACAGGTTACTCCTATTCCTATTCCTTACCATTGTCTGTAGTAATAAATCCACTCCATAAATATATATAAAGACTGGTAAAGACTGGTAAAGAGTATAATAGTGAAGCCTTAGAATGTCAAATATACGCGGTGTCCCAATTAGGCAAAAGATCAACATGTTTACTTTTCATTTCATGTTTGTTGATCTTTGTTGATCTTTTATTATAATCAAGTCATCTCTTTGCTATCTTCATCTCTCCTTTAGTAATCACCAAAACCATGCTTAGAACTGTACGTTCATTACCTTCCTTAAGATTATTATATCAACAAGAATCTAAAACTTTACTTAATAATAACACTGTATTCAATTCAACCTACAGTCATGTATCTGGGGACTTGATCAATGCAACAACATCTACAAGATCTGTTCATCAAACAACTAAGAAGGAAACAGTTTTCCTCGATTCATCTTCTAACAAAACTAAATTTACTTCAATGAATTTACAAGGTTTAAAGGCTGAATGTAAGAAAAGAGGTTTAAAAGTTTCAGGTCGTAAAATTGATCTAATTCAAAGATTAGTATTAGAGGATAATGTTCAAAATATGGAAAATTCAAGATCTTTTTCTAATTTGATATCATCATCATCAAATACTACACATTTATCTGCTAAAGATTTTATTAAACCTCCAAGTATTTTAAATCAAAATAATGATATTAAAATAGATCTTAAATTGATGAATCAAAAGAAAAATATAGAAGTTAAGAGACAACAAGATGCAAGATTACAACAAAAGAAAGATTTAGAATTTAAAATGAGGGAAGAATTAAAAATTCAAAAAGAGAAAGAATTGGTTAAACAAATGAAATTTAAAGCTAAAGAGAGGGAAATTGCTATTAAGAAGCAAAATGAAATGAAATTGAAATTACAAAAAGAATTAGAATTTAAGAAACAGCAAAGAGACTTGGAACTTAAAAAGCAAAAAGAGTTTAAGTTGCAACAGGAAAAGGAAAAGGAATTGCAACTCAAAAAGCAACAAGAACTTAAATTACAACAACAAGAAAAAGAGTTAGAACTCAAAAAGCAACAAGAACTTCAATTACAACAACAACAAAAGGATAAATTACAAAATCTTACCAAAAATATTTTTTTAGCTAAACAAAAGCAAGAAACTACTTCAAATATATTAAAAAAAGCAGTTACAGAATCTCAAACCAAATCTAAATTAGAAATAATGGAAACTGCAAGATTAAATTTGAAAATTCATGCAAGAAAGGAACAAAATAATGATCAAGATACTAATAAGGATAATAAATTAACATCAAGAGATGTTAAATTTTTAACTGTTTTCGGATTATCTACAGTAGGTTGGTGGTCATTAGCAGAGTAGTTTCCTTATTTTTTATATCTTCAGTCATTTATTCATTTACATTTGTTTTTAGTTTAGTTTTTAACTGTTTTTTTTTGTTTTTGATAGATTTTTTTAAATAGTTAATTATGTATTTTTGTTTTATATAAAAAGGTACATATATATATATATATATATTAGTAAAGGTACATATTATCAACACAACCGAAACCTGCAGCTACACCACCTTCATTACTTGAACTTGTCTTTGATCTTAATAAATGACCAGCAATATTATTATTTAAAATTTCACCAGTTTTTTCATTGAAAAGATAAGTACCGAAAATACCTAATTCTGAAATAATTCCATCATTAATTAATTCACCATTTCTTAAAATTATATTATTATGAATTTTAGGATTAATTAATTCCATTAAAATATAAGCATCCCAATCAGATTTTGGAATTGAATTAAGGAAATTTGGTATATCATTTTTATAAATATTATTACCACCACCTTCTCTTTGAGGTTTTAAAACAAAATTATCAGGTTTTGTAAATGCTAATTGACGAGCTAATAATCCATCATTTGATTCATCAAGTGGATAAATTTTACAAAAAGTATCTGTAATTTTATTAATTTCTAAATCATTATTAATAAATTTTAATAAAATTTCCTTTTTAGTTAAAAGTTGTTGAATTTTTTTAGAACCACTTAATTGAGTTAATAATGAAGGACATTTAATTGATAATGTTGATTCTAAAGTTATTCTAACATCCCAAGTTTCAGATTGATTAAATTCAGATGGTCCATAAGCTGATCTATAATAAATAACTGAAACTTCAAATCCTTGATAATATAATTTATTTTGATTATTTTTATCTATTGTAACCATTGATAAAACATTTGGTAATTCAACTCTTTTAGTTATAACATTATAATTTTGTAATAATTGATATTCAATAGCTCTTTGATCAAAAGCATTTCTTTCATTTGGTTGTATAATCATTAAAACAATTGAATTATTTCCACCATTAAGATATTTATCATTATAATATTTAACACCTGAATATAATCCATTTGCAAGTTTTTCATCACTTTCACTAATAATTATTTCATCATCAGTATAATACATATCAGTATTACTATATAATCCATTTGAATTAAGATATTTATGAGTTTTACCAATTTTAGAACTTAAACCACCAAATGATACACTAACAGTATTAAATTCAACTTGTTTTAATTGATTAGATAATTCATCATACATATAATCAGATCTAGTTAATGAAAGTGAAACATCTTGTATAATACCATTATCTAAAGCCTTTAAATAACAATCAAATAATTTACCTGTAAAATCTTTATCACTTAATGATAAATTTTTAATTATATTAATAAGCCATTGATTTTCACTTACTATATTAGCATATAATTTATTATAAATTAATTGAATATCTAAACTCTTTAGGAATTGATTACGAGGTAAAGGAGTTGGATAAATTGTAATTGGTGCAAGTACAGGTTGATAATTTTCATATGGAAGAGGTGGATACATTATTAATCCATTAGATAAACCAAATTGAGTTATTTCATATACTAATCTTTGTAATTGTTGTTCATTAAGATTAGGAAATTCTTTTACACTCATTTTCAGTTGTGTAAATAAAGTTAAAAGGGGATTAATCAAAGAGAATATAGCAAATAACTACAATAACTCTTCCTTCAGATGATTAATAATCATGTTGAAGATTGATAAATAAGGGGAAAATTACCCAATTTGGTAAAAAAACAGTGAAATTTGCGAAATTTGTGAAATCAGTGCACCAAATAAATTTAATGAGAGAAAACAAAATTTAGAAAAAAAAATTGCCCTGTTTCTCATTACAAAGAGGGCAATTGAAGTATTTGCACCATTTGGAGGCTCTTCCTTTGGTTATTTGCAAGTGTTTCTTCTTCTTTTAAGCGGTGGTAATAGAGTCATTGTAGAAGGTCTGCTATGTCTCTGAGGTTTTCTAAAGTCCTAGGGTCAATGGATGATCCAAATATACATAGATCATCTACTTTCAAACATAATAGTTCATCATTAAATAATATTAACAACAATAACAATGATCAAACAAATAATAATATTAAAATTGAACATTCAGAACTTCAATCAAGAAGAGCAAGGAAAATTGCTAAAAATACTGGTGTAAGATTCCCAAATTTTATAAATTCCTTTTCAATGTTTAATAATAATCAATCATCTCAAATAAATTCATTAAATAAAGATCAAAATGATTCAACTGATTTATCTCATTTACCTTTATCAACTTCATCTCCTATAAGTTTAGCATCTCATTGTATTAATACTCAAATTAATAAAGATGATTCCTTACCTTCATTATATGAAACTTTATCAATGTTCCTAATTGATAATTATAATCTTAATTTATCATCAAATACAATTGATCCTTTTAAAAGATTTGAAAAAGTAAATTTTTTCAATATACCTCAAAAATTATTAGATTCAAATAATGAATCAATTGTAACTGGTATGGGTATGTTCCCTGAAATTGAAAGAGCTTGGTTAAGTACTGATGATAAATTATATATTTGGAATTATAATGCTTCATTTATAGATCAAGAATTCGATATTGTTAGTGATTTTAATGGTACAATCTTAAAATGTCAATTGGTTAAACCAAAACAAAAAGTTTTCGTGGAATCTGTTAATTATCTTATAGTTGTTGCAACTTCAAAGGAAATTAAATTATTAACATTGGAATATTCTACTAATGATAATAAAAAATTAATTATTTCAGATCCTCAATTATCTGTTACATCTCATGGTATGATTATTAATAATATTGTTTATCATGAAAAATCAAGAGATATTTATTTTACAGGTATTGGTTGTGGTACATCAATTTGGAAACTTAAATATTCAGAATCAAATGATTGGTATTCAAAATCAATTTCAAAAGAATGTTTAACTGAATTTAGTTTAACTGCAAATTTACCTTCATTACCTATATTAAATTGGTTAAAAAATGATACAACTAATAATAATGTTGAATATATAGTTGATTTGAAAATTGATCAATCAAGACATATCTTATATACACTTTCATCAAAATCAGTTATTCAAGCTTATAGAATTAATAAAAATAAAATTGGTAATCCAATAACTAAACATATTTCAAGTTTATTAAAAGAATTATCAACTACTTCTCCAATTAATATTAGATCTCCATTATTGAAAAAATCAAATTTAAAATTAATTAGTATACATCCTGTAAGTAAAAATGAAAATAAAAATTTGTTCTTAGTTGTTATTGCTTCAAATGGTTGTAGATTTTATATTAATGGTAGTACAATTTATGATGATCATTTAACTCTTACAACTAATTTCTTAAAATTCCCTCCAATGAATAAAGCATTTCATGAAAAAATTTCCAAAAGAAAAGAAAATATGTTAAATCAAAATCAAAATAATAATCAAAATAATAACCAAAATCAATCATATCTTGGACTAAATCAAGAATCAATGATAAACCCTTCAAAATCTAAATATAATTCATACTTTAACTCATCAATAAATAAATCAGTTAAGTCTGATAAATCAATTACAAAATCAGTTACACCATTATTAATCTCACCTGAAGAATTAAGAAATGCTCAAGAAACTTCAGATATTTTACAAAATACTTCTAAATCTTTGATAATATCACCTGGTATATTTGTTGGTTTCTCTGAAGAACTTGGATTATATACAAGTACTCCTGATTACGGTATATTCAAAAAAGATTCACAATATATAGAAGATTTTGAAATTGAAGATAAATTATCAAATATATTTGAAATTGTTCAATTAACTGAATCTTTTAATCCTGTTAATCAACCCCTTGGTTATGCAAATGAATTTGCTTCACAATATATTAAAAAACCTTTGGAATTTGCAGTGTTATCAAATATAGGTATTTCAATCTATCGTTATAGAACACCAGATTTAATTCTTGAAGATTCATTGAATGATCAAACTTTTAAGAAATTTGCCTTAAAATATGGTTCTGATGAAGCTTGCTCAACTGCATTATTTTTAGCTTGTAAATATGATAAATCAGAAACTTTTAGAAATACTGCAACTCAATATTTCATATCTGGTGGTAAAAATTCAAAATTAGATCATTCATTATCACCAATTATTGATAATGTTGAACCAAGTGATAGATTTTTCGCTATTTTATTATTATTTTCACGTTTAATTAGAAATGTTTGGGATAAAGAAGTTTTCAAATTAAAATCAGATATTAAATATGATAAAATGGGTTATATTGATGTACTTTCAATTAAGAAATTAGAGAATAAAAATAGTATTTTAGAAAATGTTAATATTACTAAAAATGAATTAGAATTTTTATTATGTTCTATCTTAATTGTTATTAATTATTTTGAAGATAATAAAAATATAATTCCAGGATTATCCAATATTAATAATCAAAATGAAACAACTTCATGGAAACAAAAAGTTAGTGAAGTTTGTATACAAGCTGAACAAATATGTTTTGATTCAATTTCTAAATTTTTAAACATAGTCAAGGAAGGTTTATCATTTTTAGCAATTTTATTAGAAGATAGTCATAATGAAAATATTGATTTAAAAAATAATGAAAATTTCCAAAAAATTATTTCATTTCTTCCAATTCAATTACAAGCAGATTTAAGTTGTATTACATTTGCTGATTTCTTTACTAAATCTGATCCTAATGTTTCAAAATTAATTAAAGAATTATTATCATGTATTATTAATAAATGTATCTCTGAAGGAAATTCTGTTGAATTAGTTGCAAATACTTTACAAGAAAAGTGTGGTTATTTCTGTTCAACTGATGATGTTTTAATTTTTAAAGCAGTTGAAAGTTTAAAACAAGCAAAGGATTATTCTGATGCAAAGGATATTTCATTAAAGGAAAAATTTTTAGAAAATGGTATTAAATTATTAAAACAAAGTGGTGATTCATTATCAGATGAAATAATTGCTGATTGTGTTAATGCAATTTTAGAATTAGGATATTATTCAAATGCTGTTGAATTTTTATTAGATATTGCAAATACTCCTGAATTAGTTAAACTTTCAATACAATATCAAAATGATATTCAAATGTCAGTTCCAATTGATATAAATAAAAAGAGATGTCATCAACGTAAATTAAAATTATATCATATAATATTTCAAATTTTAATAGATGTTGATAAGAAGGCAGTATCAAGTATTGAAAAGGCATCCAATGCTTCACTTATTGGATCAACTATGGATGAATCTCATATGTATGTTGATAATGAAGGACATTTAGTTACATATTATTCTAAATTAAGGGATGAATGTTATAAGATTTGTTTAAATTCAAGTGATAAATTATTACATTTTGAATTATATAAATGGTTTATTGCAAATGGTGTTAGTGAAAAATTACTTGTTATTGAAACTCCATATATTTTAGATTTCTTAAGACAAGAATCTTCACATGATTTAGAAATGAGTAAACTTTTATGGATTTATTATTCTAAAAAAGGTAATTATTATGAAGCTGCATGTCAATTATATATTTTAGCATTATCACAATTTAAGATTAAATTAGTTGATAGAATACAATTTTTATCAGTTGCCAATAGTTTTGTTCAAGTTATTGAAACACAATTTGTTAAACAAGATATTATGGAACTTGCAGCTAAAATTAATGATTTAATATCAGTTTCAAATTTACAAGATGAATTATTAATAACTATTTTACAAGATTCAAGAATTGGACAAATGGCTAAAAATATTGCTAAGGATTCATTAGATGGTGAAATTTTAACAATAAATGAATTATATAATGAATATATTGATCCATTAGGTTATTATGAATTAGCATTAATTTGTTTTAAATTATCAGATTATAGAAATCGTGAAGATGTTTTATATAAATGGGAATGTATTTTCGATAAATGGTTTATTGAATACAAACAAAAGGAAAATCATGAAAATAGTTTATTTTATATTGAAATAATGAATAAATTTATATTGATTGCTGAGAAACTTAAAGATACTGAAGGTTTATTTACATTAACAGATTTAATACCATTAATTTTAAAATCTGTTTATAAACATCTTGAAAATAAAAGTCAAAAAGTTCCAAAAGGTACATTTATTGAAATTTTCAAAAAGAGTGGTATAACATATAGTAAATTATACTATAATTTAAAGAAAGTTATAGAGAGTACTACATTTGAATTATTTGAAGGATATAATAATGTATTAAATGAAGAGATGTGTTATTTAATTAAGGATTGGTATAAGAATGACAAAAAATTAAAGCAAAGGATTAATTCATCCTCTATTGATAAATTGGAAAAATACACAGTTAATGACGATCCAATTTTCAATTATATTAAATCTACAGGAAGTCCTTTATGATTAGAATTAGAATTAGAATTGTATATTTATAATATAAAAGTATTTACATTTACATTTACATTTACATTTGAATCTATATATATGGTACATTAATTGGTATCTATCTATGTTTTTAATCTATTACAATAACTTCTTTGTCAAGAAGTTTTGATGGTTGTTCTTTCTTTTTTGGTTCTTCTTCTTTTTCTTTTTCTATTTTAATAATTGGAAATAATTTCAATTCATTATCTTTATCATTTCCATCATCTTCATCATCTGAAACTAATGAAACAATATCAACTATACTTAAACTATCATCATTAGGTACATTTTTCAATTTATCTACATCATTTTCAGCACAACTTAATTGATCATTTCGTCGTCTCTCTGCAGCTTTTAACATTAAATCTCTCATAGAAAGAGTTGTAGAATTAACATTATTTGAACCAAGTTTTGATACTTTAGTCGTATACAATTTCTGAACTTTATTATTATTATGTGAATTTAATTTATTATTAAAATTATTTGGATAAGAAGTCAGTTTCAATGATTTTTTAATTTGTAATTCAAAATATTTATCCTTATATTCATCTAATAATTTATAGAAAACATTATTATGAGGACCTTGAGTATTATGAACTAATTCATGTAACATTGTACCAACAATTTCATTAGTATCTAAGAACCATTTATCATTATTAGGTGATCTTAAACGTAAACAAATTTTAAAACCTTTATTAACATTTAAACCTAATAAACGATTATCTTTTGGATACATTTCACATAATAAATTAACATTTAAATTATAAAAATCCATTATTGGTGAAACTAATAATGCAATTTCATGTAATAATTCTAATGCTTTATCTGATGAATCTTTATTTTTTAATGATGCAATTTTTTTAATTCTTGATGTGGGAGGTTCCCTCTCAGGTGGTTTCTTTTGGGGGAATTTACCCCTACCTTTAAGTACCATTAAGGTAGTGTGTATGTGGATATGTATTTAGAAGATAAAAAGAAAAGACGGTGATTAGAAATTAAGTAACGGATCATGTAAATATTTTTTTTAGGGTGAAATTTCGATAACAGTGTGGGAATTTAAGGAGTATACATGAGATATAATTATTATATCAATTAATTAGTCTAAATACATAAGAGAGAGTGTTTATAAAGGGAATGTACATATAGGTAAAAGACAGTAATTAAATACCTCTGTTAAACCAAACAGTTTTAATCTTTTCACCATTTTTTTCTTCTAAATTATGAAATTCTTTCTCTAATGATAAAGGATTAACAAATCTTCTTTGAGGGAAAACTGCTAAAGCGAAAGGTAAAGCAATTAATGAAGTTGAAAAGATTAAACCTAAATTAGTTAATGTAACAGCAGTCATTGATTTATTTTTCAAAATTGATTTTTGTAATTGAACTAAAATTAATGGAGGTAAAACCATAATTGGAGTTGCATTAATAACTCTTGAAGCAGCAGTTTCACCAACTGCTTGAAATGCTGCCTTTTTAGAAGTACCTAGAGTATTACCATCTTCATCAAAGACAGATATACCTTTCTTAATTTCTTGACTTCTCATAAGGAAAACATTGACAATACCAGCAGAAACAACAGCTGCAAATGGAACTAATCTACCCAATATTAATCTTGAATTAGATGAAATATTTTTCAATCTTGGAACTATGGAATTTAAACCTAATGCAACACCACAAGATGCACCAACTGCTAAGAAATAATTTGTAACTAATTGTTTAGTTGTTAAAGGATGAGATTTATTTGCATTAGCAGTATTAACTGCAACATTTAATGATTGATTAGCAATTTGCCAAAAAATTGTACCTGCAGTACCTAAACCTGGAGTTAACATACCAGCTGTAACTACTAAATTTGATAAAACACAACAAGACATTCTAAATGGAAGGAAAACAGTTTCACCAGTATCAGGATGAATTGATGAATCTAAAATTTTCTTTGCTTTCCATAATCTTGAATTCATTTCAGGTATAACACCATTTTTATAATCCCAAATTAAACGTTTACTTTCTTCAATATCTTTTGAAGTTGATAATAACATTGTTGGATCAGATATACCAATACAATGTTTAACTCTACCAATATAAGTATTTAAATCATAACGAGAATCTGGTAATGATATTGGACCTGGAACAGATGATGCCATTTGATTTCTATGTGTGTAAATAATCTAAGTTTCTATATCAAATAAAAATAAAATAAAATAAAATAAAATATACCATTAAGTAGAATATGATATATATACCGATAACAAGTGAAAAATTCAAGGGTCAAAAAAAATTTTTTTCAGTGAGGAAATTTGCTAATAATTTGTTTGTATATGGTAAGAGTCATAGTTTCTATTATTATTGGTATATTATGGCTGGTATAGTATATGATAATTGGAATAAATGAGGTAGAATAGGTGTATGTGTGTATCAACGTCAATTTCAATATTATCCTATACTAAATATATCATAATAAACTCTCCCACTCTTATTATAATCACCAATACAGTGACAATAAATATAATAATAACATAAACATAAAACCTTACGTAACTCGCCTAACAACTGACCGGAACTTCCCAAATAAGTATAATTATCCTTTCTTATCTTATCAGTTATCGTAAATATGAGTTTTATCTAATCTGTACGGTAATGGTAATTTATATTTATATTTATATTTATATCTATTTCACCCGCTAAGGAAATTGGCTGGCATTGTGTACTTCAGTCCATTTCACTCATGAAATGTTTTACATTCTTTTCTCTTCCTCGGAGTATACCTATTATGGAAAGGTAACATATATAATTCCCACAGTACTGCCATGATAGATGATACTACCGGAGCATCTTACTTTAACTCCACTCTATTGTATATATTCTTTGTATTATATCAGCTTAAATTTTTTCTTATCGTAATTATTTGTTATCTATTATCAGAATGTCATATCTATCTTATCACTTTTTATCTCTTATTGTATTGTATCGTATTTTATCGTATCGTATTCTTTTATCATCCCTATTGTTTAAATACTCTTACTCATCCCACTTCTCTCTCTCTCTCTCTCTCTCTCTCTCTCTCTCTCTCTCTCTCTCTATCTATGTGTTATATTCTTTTTATTAAACATAACTCTTTAAGAAAACAAAATGTCGTCAAAACCATTATTAACAACAGGGTTTTCACCAATAACTTCAGCTCAATCAAGAATTCATGATATAAAAACTGGTGCTTCACATATTAGAGAAATTGATGCAAAATTAGCTGCAAATGATGATGATTTATTAGCTGAAATTGGTTATAAACAAGAATTAAAGAGAAGATTTTCAACTTTCCAAATTTTCGGTATTGCTTATTCAATTATGGGTATTTTACCTTCAGTTTCATCCCTATTGGGTACTGCACTTACTGCTGGTCCGTCGGGTGCTCTTTGGTCTTGGGCAATTGCTTCTTGCTTTATTTTAACAATTGGTACTGCAATGTCAGAATTAGCAAGTGCAATTCCAACTTCTGGTGGGTTATATTATTGGACTTTTTATTATGCTCCAGATTCTTGGAAAGTTCCATTATCATTCATGATTGGTATTTCAAATACAATGGCTCTTTGTTCAGGTACTGTCTCTGTTTTCTATGGTAATGCACAAGAAATTTTAGCTGCTGTTTATTTAACTAAAGATGGTACTTTCGATATAACTAATGGTAAAACTTATGGTGTATTTGCAGGTTGTGTTATTACAGGTACTTTAGTTTCATGTTTATCATCAAAAAATGTTGCATTATTACAAACTGTTTCATCTGTTTGTCATACTGGACTTTTAATTTTATTTTTCATTGCTTTACCAATTGGTACAAGAGTTAATAGACATCATTTTAATGATGGTGGTTTTATTTTCGGTAAAGTTGAAAATTTCTCAGATTGGCCAAAAGGTTGGCAATTTTGTTTATCATTTATGACAGCTGTTTGGACAATTGGTGCATTTGATTCATGTGTTCATATGTCAGAAGAGGCGAAAAATGCTTCTTATGGTGTTCCAATTGGTATTTGTGGTTCAATTACAGTTTGTGGATTTTTAGGTTTCTTCATCATTATTTGTACAACTGCATGTATGAATCCTGATGTTGCAACTGTTTTAGCAACTGATACTGGTTTCCCAATGGCTCAAGTTATTTATGATTCTTTAGGTAAAAGATGGGCAATTGCTTTTATGTCATTAATGGCAGTTTGTCAATGGTTGATGGGTTGTTCATTAATTACTGCTGCTTCAAGACAAATTTGGGCTTTTGCAAGAGATGAAGGTTTACCATTTTCAAGTATTGTTAAAATTGTTAATAAAAAAATGAAAGTTCCATTAAGAGCAATTGTTTTGGCTTGTTTAATTTCATTAGCAATTGGTTGTCTTTGTTTAGCAGGTCCAGCTGCATCAAGTGCTTTATTCTCATTAGGTGTTTTAGGTAATTATTTAGCTTGGTGTATGCCAATTCTACTTAAATTAACTTCTGGTAAGGATAAATTTGTACCTGGTTCATTCTATTTAGGTAAATTTTGGTCAAGTTTTATTGGTTGGGCAGCATGTTCTTGGGGTGCATTTATTATGATTTTAGTTTGTTTCCCTGCAACTAGAAGTGTTAATAAAACTGATATGAATTACTGTATTGTTATAACTGGTGGTGTTTGGATTTTAGCACTGATATTCTTCTTTACTTATAAATATAAGTATTACCATGGTCCAAGAAGTAATTTACATGATGAAACTGTTGAAACTGATTCAAGTGCAGAAGATGTTGATATGCCACATGCTGAAAAAGTTTAATATTAATAATTGAAAAGATCACTCAATAAATTGCTTTTATAATATACAAATTTTGTAATAATAACTTTTAATCTTAATAATTGTGTTGTTTTGTTTGTATGTTTAAAACATCAACTGATTTGCTGAGCCTCCCGTTAACAAAATATTATAATAATTTTCAAAAATTTTCAAAAACTTACCTGTAATTTCTTATCATTAGAATATATAAATACAAATTACTTTAAAAGTTTTAGTCAAATACAATACTTGGAGTATTCTAATAACTTTTATCTTTAAGTTACAGAAATCATGTTAAAAAGAACAAGATGGGGATAAACTGAAGAAACTTTCATGATCCGCGAGAGAAGTATAAATAGAGATTGATTTCCGATTTTTCATGATTTACTTCAAAATTCCTACTTATAATATGTTTTTAAGCGATTTAAGAAAATTTCCCAGAATCCTAAGTCTTCGGTTTCCCCCCTCACCAGTATCTCATAAATATCACATTTGTAGCCGCGATTTTTCTCTATCCAATCATGTACTTAGTTTTTGATTCCATTAACTATTGATGGAGTTATG
>JAJMAS010000084.1:0-38898 GCA_030565065.1 Pichia cephalocereana | reverse complement strand
GATAATTCTGATTGGTTGGTTACAACCAATTAACAAAAGAGGAAACTCTTGCGAAATTGAAGAGTTAATATTTCCTAATTAGGAAAGAGGGGAGCCGGCGAAGTCGTTCACTTACAATACAACAACAAGATCCCTTGGCCCAGTTGGTTAAGGCGTGGTGCTAATAACGCCAAGATCAGCAGTTCGATCCTGCTAGGGATCAGTTAAATTTTGGGCGTGTGGTGTAGTTTTTAGCACGTTCGCCTTGCAAGCGAAAGGTCATCAGTTCGACTCCGGTCTCGTTCAATAACTTTTTTTTGAAAATTCATTAAAATCTTTATTTTTACGTTATTTATCGCTGTTAACCTTAAATTTTCTCATTTTCTTTTTTATATGAGTTAATTTAGCTCTTCTCTCTCCTTTTGAAAAAAGATAACAATGCGTTACATTTGCCTAATAATTTTTATTGTGAGTTAATTATGCCAGAATAGCATGTGGGATGACCCTTAGGCAAATAACACTCAATTATGTCTATTTAAATCAATTAAGCTTCCCCATTTTTTCAGTTATGTGTTTTCTGCATTAAATTATATTATCTTATTCAACAAACAAACAAACAAATAATAAATAATAATGTCTTGTGAATGCTCTACTCCTAAAACTCAAATTAACACATGTTCCTGTCCAAAGATATGTCAATGTCAAGGTGATTGTAAATGTGGTTCATGTACAGATGACAAATCCAAATGTATTTGTCCTACATCATCATGTGCCTGTGAAGGTGGTTGTGATTGTGATCATTGTAAGAAAACTGCATGTTTTTGTCCCACTGAAGTGAAAGAATCATGTTCATGTCCTAAAAAATGTCAATGTGAAAGTGATTGTAAATGTGGTTCATGTACTGAAGATAAATCTAAATGTGTTTGTCCTACATCATCATGTGCATGTGAAGGTGGTTGTGATTGTGCACACTGTAAGAAGTCTTCTTGTGCTTGTCATAATGAAGAAAAACCAGCTAAAAGCTGTTCCTGTTAGTTATTCAGTGAATGATGCATTGCTATGACCATATTTAATTTTTTTATCCTATATAATATACCAGTGTATATTACACAATATCAAAATTACATAAAATAATATTGTCCTTTCTTAAATAATATTAGTTAGTTCATTAAGTTCATTATATATATAGCTATATGTAAATTAAAGTGTTAAAAAGATAAGATAAATAAAATTTCGTAAAGTGTAAATAATATATGATGAATAGATCATCATCATTATTATATTGGAGAACAACTAAAGTCAATATTAATATAAGGACCATTAGAATTTGACTTAATATCTAATTGAGCTTTCCAATGATGTCTATTTTCATAATCTGCTTCTTCAAAACCGTGATTACCAGAATCTTCGTAATGCCATTTATAAACAGAATTAATACCATTCATTTCAGGTGTTAAACCTTCATCAAATTCTTTAAATTCATAATTAATACCAGTCATTTTATTAATTTCAGGTAATAAATGTTTTGTTAAATGTTGATGTAAATGTCTTCTAAATTTTTTATTTAATACATTCATTTGAGGTTTAATCTTTGATTCATCTGAATGAATTTCCTTTTGAACAAATGGTGGTAAATATTCAAGATGAACATTTAAACAATCATATTCATCATCCCATGATTCATTCTTAATATAATCTTCAAAATTTGATAAATCATCAAAAGTTACCTCTTTAGCATTTCTAACTGTTGGTTCTTTAGTTAAATGATCAAAATGTCTTGGTTCTAAATCAATCTTTTTTGAAATATTCTTCTTCATTTCTAATCAGTTACTTGTATTTAAGTTTGTTGTGTGTTATATATTAATGTAATATATTATAATGTATTTGCTTGCTTTGTGTTTGTATGGTAAAAAAATAAATAAACAAATAAAATTAGAAATACAAACTACAAACTACAGAAAACACAGACACAAACACAACTATTTATACACAACCACACAGCTACACAGTATCACATAAAGTAAACAACTCGATGAGGTGGCAAGCATAATCAAAAGGAAAGCACACCACAAAGTCACATAGCAATAATGTGTCAGTATATATACCTTATCACGAGCTTTTTCCTCACAGTGAGAAGATCTGGAGATTTTATCATTAATATCTGGAGATCATGGTGTTAAGGACTGGCCCTCCTTCCGTTCCCACTGGGTCACACTTTTCTGTCTATGTGCTTTCTTTACTCTGATGGATGAGATTGATATTATTATTGTGTTACTATCTGTGTATAGTATATTAAGTATTGTTATAGCATAATAGAGTAAGTACCCACAAAGTAAGGAACCCTCCCCCCATAGAGATAGAGGATTAGCGAATTTTTTCACTTAGTTAGTTAACATGACCAATCACTTATAATGCTGGCATTGAATAGAGTATAATATACTTTGTAGAGTTGATTTATTAGTATAATTAAGTACAATTATGCATAATAGAGTAGCTAAATTATTACTCAATCCTTCAGTAAGGTCTTTACGACTGAGTTCTACTTTTGGGAAGTATCGTTTCATTCATTATTCAAATGTATCGTATAATAATAGTGCTAAGAATAGTTCAAAGAATAATGATGATACCAAAATACCATCATCAGATATAGATGATACAGATACACTCTCTCATATGTATAAGAAGAAATATGAATTTATTCAAAAGCAAAATCTTGAAAATTCATATAATATTTTAAATTCAACTTCAACCAATAGAAATAATGAAAATTATAATCAAAATAAGTATAATAATTATAATAATGAAGATAATGAAAATAACGAAGATAAAACAATGCAATTAACTCAAAAATATAAACTTTTAATTGGTGGTTTAGTTGCATTAATTACAACAATTGGTGGATTACAAATTTATCAAAATTGGAGTTTTATTAAATCAAATTATATTGGTGATGATGAATTAGAATCATTTGATGAAATGTATGAAAGAATAAAGGATAAAAAGCAAAAGAAACAATTAAATCTTGAAAATTTTACTAAAAATATAACAAATTCAAATGATTCTTCAATACCTGGTGTCTATATTTGTGGTAATAATCAAAGTAATTTAGTTACTGATGAAAAATTTGAATTTATACCTGTATTAAAGAGATTAGATGTATTTGATAATTTTATTGTTAAAGATATTGCAATGAGTGAAAATTCAGGTGCTTTAATTGATGAAAATGGTGATTTATATCAATGGGGGTTAGGATTTAGTAATAATATTAAAAATTCTAAAAAACCAACTTTAAAGGGTAAAAATTTAAAGAAAGTTCAAATTAGTAATAAAACTATTTATACATTAACTGAAAATGGTGAAGTTTTATATTTACCTGAATCACTAGAAATGCAAAATCAAATTGATAACATTGAAAAAGGTTGGTTAGGTAATTATAAAACTAATTATTTTAAATTAAATATGCCAATTAATGAAAGAACAAGTAAAATTATTGATATTGCTGCAGGTATTGAACATTTAGTACTTTTAAATAAGAAAGGTTCAGTTTTAACATGTGCAACAGGTTTTAATACAGAAATTGAAAAATCTTTTGGTCAATTTGGTTTACCTGAATTTTCACAATTTGATAAACCTCCAATTATTAATCAAGTTCATGATGTCATTTTATTAAATAAATATATGAAAAATGGTAATGTTTTAAATAGAGAAATTAAACAAATTGCAGCAGGTGATAATTTTACTCTTTGCTTAGATCAAACAGGTTGTATTTGGGCATTTGGTAAAAATACTCATGGTGCAATTGGTTCAGTTATTAATTATGATACAGAAATTATACCTTATCCAACAAAAGTTAAATTATCATCAACTCATTTTAAGAGAAATGAATTCCCTCGTTGTATTGATATTTCAGCAGGTGGTGATACAGCATTTGCAACTTTTACATCAGATAATATGTATGAATTATTTGAAAAATCTTTTAGAGAAAAGAATGGTAATAATTCATCATTTGATTTTGAATCATTACCAGAAGCTGAAGAGAATAAAATTTATTTATCATGGGGTCATGGATTAAAGGGTGAATTAGGTCTAGGTTATTTCATTCATGGTACAAATGAACCGAAAAAGATTAAAATTTTAAATGAAATTAAAGAATTTAATGAATTAAATAATAAATTAGAGAAAATTGGTATAAAATCTTGGTCAATTGGTAAAAATCATGTTATTGTAACATTAAATAATGATGATGTTTATGTTTGGGGTGATAATGAATATGGTCAATTAGCTAATGGTAAAAGAATTAGATCAGCAATTCCATCAAATATTCCATCACTACTTGAACCTAATTCTAATAATAAGATGAAACTTGCTAAATATAATAATAGATTACAATTAAAACATTTGGGTAAAGTCCACCAAGAAATTGTAGCTGGTAGATTCAATACTGCTATCATTTATAAAAAGGACTAAATTTTTTGTACATGTAAATAGACTATATAGATAACCAAATCAATACTAAAATTAATCAGCAATGCCCGCTATATACTCTACACTCTAAACTCATTACAACAATGCTATTATCTACCAACAGCAAGTATTAATAACAGCTATCAGGAGAGCGGGCCCATAATAAAGAACAACAATAAATAATAAAGTAGCAGAAAGTAAGGAAATTTCATTGTCTCAAAAACTTAATATTTTTTGATTGATTTCGTCAGAAACTGGTAACCTTAGAGAATTTCCAAAGGTGATTTTTGCTACCATTGGGTAAATCTTATCTAATTGTATTTGCTATTGACAATTCTTTGCTAGTTCAACAAGCTATATAATAGGATATCATCATATTAAAGAAATGGATCAGCCCAATAATTTGGTACGAGTGTATTCTTGTTCTTTTGGATTGGAAGATAAACATAAATTCAGACAAAGGCAGAATCGAGATATGTTTAAAGATGATAGCATGGAAGATTTCATATTTAGAGATGATCAACCTGTTGATTCAAAACAATTGATGTCAGAAATATGTAATATTAATTTACAGGATGTTGCATTTTCTACTTATCAAAAAAATGGTGATGATATTATTTCAGATTATGAAATTTTGCTGTTGATCGATACCTATTTTTTCCAAAAAATTGAAAACTCATATAGAGGTAGTAAGGGTAATAATACATATAAAGACAATTATAATATTGATGAATTAACGGAACAATATTCTGAAGAAATTGAAGAATTAAAGGAACTTACACTGCCCTTTAAGAGATCAATAAATTCAATCAAAACCGTGGATAATTCAAATAATGGGAATATGATACCATCACTACGATTTAAATCTGTTTTATTACCCATAAAATTATTAAATCATTGGACCTTGATATGGGTCAAGTTCAGTAAATTACTAAAATATGTGGAATTTTATCAATTAAGCCCCTTACCATCATATGATGATAAATTATCTTACAGATCACAAAATGTTTTGAAAAATTTAATTTTAAATATACTTGATATTTCAAATATAAAAGATATTGAAGACTTTATGTTTAGCTATAGATTTTTAGGACAGAGCTCATACATAAAAGGCTTAGATTTAATTACTGTTAGAAATATTCAAAGAATTATCAAAGGTTATCAAGAATTTGGTTTTAATGTTATACCCAATAAATTACCCTCACTGTTATTAAATGAAACACAGAATCAACGTCCAACTAGAACTAGAGCTTTACCTCTAATGAATTTAGAAGACATCCGTATAATAAATGATAGATTATCGAGAAAGAAAGCAAAATTATTACAGACATCCAATACTAGTTCTAAAGGTGAATCAAGGAAAAGAAGTGCAGATTCAAGAATAAGATCTGATTTTATAAATAATGACCATACAAAAAATCACAATAATAACGGATCAAATAAAAATGGAAATAATTCTCCATTTAATAAATTAACGATTCAATTCAAAAACCTTACTAATGGTAATAATAACGGTAACAGTATATCAACAAAGAAAATCAAACTTAATGACATGACAAAAATAAAAGTTTCATCAAAACCGAGATCAAAATCTACATCAACTGAACCTCCAAGTTCTGCTAAGGGAGATACGAAGTTACCAATAGTGACGTTAGAAAATTTAGAAACTATAAAACAAAATATAAATTATGATAAAAATAAAATGTTACAAATAGTAGAAGAATATACCAAAGTATATAACGAAGTTGAAGCATTACTGCTTGATAAATGGTCAAGAGTTGAATTGTTTTCTAAAACTTCAAATGTTAGCAAAGATCCACCATTTCTTATTTATGGACCATCACAAATTGAACTTGAAATTTTGAGAGAAAATGGTATTATTGCAACAAATACATTGAAAGATAAAATCAAAAAATATAATGTGACATTAAATACAAGAACAATGAGATATTTAACATCTTCAAGAAGATGGATTAATCAAAGGTTTAAATATAATAAAAAGCTAAATTTAGTTTATTATACGAGAGATCCAAATATGATAATTCCTGATTATACTGATGTACCATATATTGTAATGGCCACACATTTGGCATATGGATGTTCACCTTCTAATGTCACATTTGATATAATTCATCAAAATTGGTATATCTCTCGTAAAATGGTTTCATTTATCATTGGTTTGTGTGATAAATGTGGGAATAATTAGCAAATAATTGGATAAAAGTTCATGTTTATGTACCATTAATCAAGAACAATTTCATTAATCAATATGTATCCTATCCTTTGACATTAATGTATAAACGAAAAAACACTTTGTATAACTAAAAAAAAGTAATTTAACGAATATTTTCACGTCTTGGAGAATGATAACTTACATTTCTCATACTGGTATCACTAACTTGTCTTCTTTGTTGTGATGATATATTTCTATTGATTGAGCTTTGATAATTGTTTGAATAAACTCTGTTATTAACAACAGGTGTAGTGAATTGATGCGAGAAACTACGAGAAACGTCAGCATTTAGAATATTTCTTGATAAAGCTGATGCTGCCATATCATTATCAATATCATAATCAATATCGATGTTGTTCTTATCCATTTCAAAATCAGTATCTAAATTCAAACTTGATTGATGTAAATTGTCAATATCAATCAAAACATCATTCATAGAACCATTACTTACAGGTACTGCTCTATTCATTCCTAAAAGTGAATCTAACTCCGCATCTCCTGAAAGACCACCCAAATTAGGATTTTTCAATATCGTTTGGTCATGTATATGATTACTAGTCCCATTCTTATTTTTGGCATGAGTTAAGAATGAATCTATATCAACATCTTTCCAGTTCAACTTCCTACTTTTCTGTTTCATTCTATTTGCATAGGAAGAATTGAAAATAGGATTATTATTAGGTGCCATTGACATAGAAGTATTTGGTTCTTCCTGTTGAGAGAGAAACTGTTCTAGTAGATTATCATGTTGATCTATATCTTCAACATTTGCAAACTCAACTTCATCCCATTTTATTTCTTGATTTTCCCATGAGTCAATAAAAATCATAGCATCCTGTGTCCCCATATGTATATAACTAAATGTAGAGTCTGATACCATCTCTTTTCCTACTCTCTATAAAAAGTTCTTGCCATTTCAATTGCTGAACACTGATTTATGTTACCTTATTATTACCTAAAAGGGAAAATTAATTTACACCAAAAGTCGCGTCTTTTTAAGATAATTATTTTTTTAGGGGCTGACCTGATTCATTATTATTTAAGTAAAACAATTTGTATTATGCAGGCAGCTGATTGATATTAGTTAGGAGAGTTGTGTATTATCTTTAATTTCAAATAGCACATACCGAGATATAATAAACAATGAAATTATCAAGAAGTGTTTTATCATCAGTGATTGTACTGCTTGCCGGAGTTGCAGTTGCTAAGAATGTAGTGGATATCAATTTTTCTCCTGAACAGGTAAAGAATGCTGTTCTTGAAATTGAACAAAGTGATTTCAATTTAGGTAAAAGAGAAGCTAAGAATGTCGTCAATCTGAATCTTTTTATTGATAAAAATGAATATAAATTACACAAGAGAGGTGCAAAAGCAGATGCAAAAAATGTCTTTGTAGCAAATCTTATAATTGATGATGATGAATTAACCAAGAGAGATGGTAAAAATGTTGTCAATACCAACTTAATAATTGATGATGCAAGTTTAGAAAAGAGAGATGGTAAAAACGTATTAACACTTAATATGGTTGATGAGGATGAACTCCTTCAAAAAAGAGAGGCTGATGCTAAAAATGTTGTGAATATCAATCTGATTATTGATGAAGATTCTGACTTAGTTAAAAGAGATATTAGCAACTTTTTCAACATTTCACTATCTATAGCTAAAGAAAGCTTAAATTTTAAAAGTTTACTAGAAGATCCATCAAATTTAGGATATCTAATTGGCGATGAAGAATATACTGTCAGTGGTATTGATAAAGTAGATGACAACAATATTAATATTAAATTAAAGGAAAATAAGGAAGGTTGTCATGGAATGAAACAAAAGTTGGATTTGAAATCAGTATCACCTATTTTAAATACTTTTAAGGAAAAATCATTTGATCCAGTTATTGAAGCAAAGGATAAATTTGTTATTCCTGACTCCATTGAAAGCGCAGATTCAAATGCAGATGCTTCTGTTTTATACCCAAATAATGGTGATATTGCTACAGCTCTTGTTCAAAGAGAAGATTTAGTTCTTTTCTCCAAATACTTACGTGAATTTCCGGATCTTTATCAAAAATTTACTGAAGTAAAAGCTAAAAGTGAAGAATCATCAAAGAAACAATTGATTATTTTTGCTCCTAATAATGAAGCAATTCAAAGTCTTAACAAAAAACCATGGCAATTCCCAGAAGATATTGAAAATGCAAGATCAGAAGATGAAGAAGATATGTTAATTCAAAGAAACATTTTCAATTTTGTTGAATCACATATTGCTGAAACTGAATCTTTTGATATTGATTCATCAAGCCATTCCATTGAGTTCACAACTTTCAACGGTAAATCAATTCTGATGAAAAATGATGATGGAATTTTCTGGGTTAAACCAAAAGAATCAGATGAATGGTTAGAAATCATGGATACTGAAGTTTTAGAAAATGGTGCAATTTTAACAGTTTCTAGACCTTTAGTCAACTAATTTTTTGTTTGCTTTCCTTTTTTTCATATCAAAGTGTCTAATTATTTTTTGTAAGTTTCTTTTCCCTTTTATTTCTTCTTTCAGGTTATTCAATACCTTTTTTATACCAAATATTTTTATACTATAGTTTTTAATTTAATTCAGTTTTTCCGAACCCTACAGTAATCAAATCAGTAACAAAAAATTCAGTTTTAATATAAATATACACAGGGGGAAAGCAATTTAGGAAATTAAAGGAAGAAACAAGAATGCATAAAAGTTCTATAAAATATTTCTTTCATTTATGCAACTTGCATGGACTTAGGTATAATACCTTTACACAAATTATCAAACAAAGTTTCCTTTGCACCCACCTTTTTAGGTTTATTGGATTCCTTAGCTGCAAGTTTAAATGCACCAGTACCAATACCCATAGTTTGACCCAAAATAATTCTTTCAGAAACACCTTCAACTTTATCAGTTTTCATATAGAATGCTGCATCGAATAAATGATCAGTAGTCTTTTCAAATGATGCTAATTGTAAAACAGAATCTCTCATCTTAGCTAAACCAAATCTAGTAATACCTAAAACTTCACCTTTAAATGTCATAACATCACCTAATAATTGAATATGACGGTGATCAACCGCCATACCATGAGAACCCATAGTATAATCAATTTCATTAATAATACTTGATCTTGCTGCTTCAATACCAAGAACTTCATAAATTTCTAAAATATGATTTGTTCTAGTCTTTGTTGCAACCACACCATCAGTTGCCATAACATTCTTCAAACCATAACCTTCAATTAATAAACCATTAGTATTATCATCTTTAACATTGATAACAGCTCTGGAAATTTCTGGTAAACCCTTAACAACAACTTTAGTTAATAGACGTTTTAATTGTTGCATCTTAAAGAATAATGCATTTCTTTCCAGTCTTTCTCGTTCATCTGGATCTCTACTAACTAATGATGCAATTTCCTTTGATGCTGAAGATCTACCAATTGGTTTATAGTCACCAGCTACATCATTAACAAGAACTTGAATTTTATTCTTACCAGTAATTGAAACATCAGCTCTTGAAATTTTAAGTTTTGATAGCACAATAGCATTTGCGATTTGATCTATATTCAATTCTAATTGTAACTTATCAATAGTTTTCAGATCAATTTTAACTTGTAAGAAAGCTTGATTCTCCTTATAAACATCTTCAATATACATTGCAACATCTTCCAATAGGGTCTTTTCAACTCTACCCTTAACGACTCTAGCAGCTCTTTCATCTTTATCATTGACTAAAATAGCATTGATAATTGGAGTAGAAATAACTTTAGAAGCATTAATAATTTCCTTAATACGAGGGACACCCAAGGTAACATTCATAGACGCAACACCCG
Organism: Pichia cephalocereana; assembly: GCA_030565065.1. NCBI lineage: Eukaryota > Fungi > Ascomycota > Pichiomycetes > Pichiales > Pichiaceae > Pichia > Pichia cephalocereana. The sequence continues at coordinate 28,375 of JAJMAS010000084.1, read as the reverse complement.
CAAAATGGAAAGTCTTCAAAGTCATTTGAGTACCAGGTTCACCAATAGAATGTGCACCAATAGCACCAACAGCAGTACCAGGTTCAACTCTAGCCTTTCTATATTTATTACAACATAATTCAACAAAATTTTTAATCATAGTTTCAGTAATTTTCAAGACTTGATCAACACCCTTTTCTTTAATTTCATCATAATCAGATTCATCAACATCCATATCATTTTCATCACTACAAGGAGGCAAACCACGAGAAACTCTGTATTTACAAAGTAATGATAATTTTTCTTCAATATACTTCAAAATAGAATCATAAAAATCTCTTTCAGCATCAAAGATATCAACGTATTCAATTTTATCGAAATCTTCAGGAGCAACAACATTACCAACATTATCAACTCTGATTAATGCTTCCTTCATAGGAGTTAAAATAGATTTAACCAATTTTCTGACATCAAATGGTTTAAGAGCTTTTTCTTTATGATTTAGAGTAATAAAGTAAGAATGTGTCCATGTTCTATTAAAGTTAACTGGGACACCATCACCTTCCATATCTAAAGGATCTAAACCATCACCACCATAAATGAATTGAACAACACCATTACTTGAATTTCTAACAGTATCATCATAACTTGCACTGAAATCTTCTAAAGATTTCATCAATCTACGTGACATATAACCAGTTTCAGCAGTTTTAACGGCGGTATCAACTAAACCTTCTCTACCTGAAATAGCGTGGAACAAGAATTCTGGAGGATTTAAACCAGAAAAGAAAGAATTTCTAACGAAACCTTTAGATTGTGGAGTTTTGGAATTCTTTAAGAAATGAGGAAGTGATCTATCTTGGAAACCATCAGGGACTCTGTTACCTGAAATAATTTGTTGACCGACAACTGCCACCATTTGAGAGACATTTAATGTAGAACCTTTAGAACCACAAGTTGCCATAATTAACGGAGCATTTGATTTTTCTAATTCTCTGATACAAACTTCACCGACTTCTTCTCTGACCTTCGATAACAAACCACCAATTTTTGCTTCTAAAGTTTGTTCTTCATCACAACCTGGTTGAGTTTCTAATTTACCAGTTTTATACAATTCAATTAATTCATCACACTTAGCATAAGCAATTTCAACTAATTGTTCTTTCTTTTGTTTCAAATCATCCTTTGGTGTAACATCATTTATACCAATAGAGAAACCTCTATTACCCATATATCTTGCACACATTTTTGCCATTTTATTCATAGCATTTGCTGCTTCAACTGCACCATAATCTCTCAAAATAGTATAGAAAACCGAATGTTTTTTACCATCACCTAATAATGATTTATCCATAACACCTGATAAAATTAAAGAATTTCTGATAATAACAAAACCATCATTTGGTGACATTTCGTTTGGTTGACCCTTTGGAGGTGGAACAAAAGTTTTACATTTTGCATCAAGATTAATGACAACCTTTGAATTTTTATTTGGTTTGATAAGTAATGAGAAAATTTGTTTACCTGTCCATAAATAAACTGGTTTAAAAATTGCAGGTGGAGGTAAATCAAAATCAATCATACCATCACACATTGATGCTAACATCTGAGTAAGTGTTGCCTTATCGAAAAATGAATCCTTTTTAGAAATTAAATAAGAACCAGTAATGAAATCTTGTGTTGCTGCAATAATTGGTTCACCAGATTTTGGAGTTAATAAGTTATTTTTAACACCCATTAAATTCATTGCTTCAGCTCTAGCTTCTTCTGTTTGAGGAACATGTAAATTCATTTCATCACCATCGAAATCGGCATTATAAGGAGTACAAACACATTCATTCAATCTAAAAGTTCTCCAAGGTCTTATCTTAGCAAAATGTGAAAGAATGGATAATCTATGTAATGAAGGTTGTCTATTGAATAAAACGATATCACCATCTTCAATATGTCTTTCAACAATATCACCAATATTTAAAGATTTTGCCAGTTTATGACGATCACCATATCTTAAATTTCTTTTCAATTCTTCATCATTTTTTTGTAAATAATTTGCACCTGGATGTTTTTCAGGACCATTTATAATTAATTTTTGTAATTTTTTCTTATTATATCTTGTACATTTTTCAGGATAAGTTAAAACTTTAGCAACTAATTCTGGAACTGCAACTTCATCAATTCTTAAATTTGGATCAGGAGAAATAACAGTTCTACCTGAAAAATCCACTCTCTTACCTGATAAATTACCTCTAAATCTACCTTGTTTACCCTTTAATCTTTGACAAAAACCTCTAATTGGCTTTGCGGCTTTAGTACCACCATTTTGAAGCATTGCAGGAGTTGCAATATCTGAATTAATATAGACACCAACTGCTAATTGTAAATAATCCCATTGTTCCATTAAAGAATTAATTGAGATACCTTTTTGAATACCAGCTCTAATCATTGAAGAAGTCCAAACAATTTCAGTTAATTTAACAGTTAAATCATCTTCATTAGAAGCATCTGCCATAATAACAGAAGGTCTTATACAAACAGGAGGAGTTGGTAAATATCTCCAAATATACATTTCAGGTCTACCGCCTCTTGAAGGATCTAAACCTAATAATTCACAATCTGAAGGTATAATTTGTTTGAATAAATTTAAAACTTTCAGAGGATTTAAATCATCAAAACATCTTTTAGCAAATTTTTCTAATTCTGGATTATCATCAAATAATCTATCAAAATCATCATCCCAATCTTCTTTTTCTGGAGCACCTTTTTTACCAACCCATCTAAATGTATCATGTAAAATTTTAAGAGCTGCTGGACCACCACCTGCTGCCGCTTTTTTAACGACACCATTAATAGCACCACATTTTAAACATCTTCTTTGCTTTTTAGCTTGATCTTGAATTTTTTTCAGTATTCTCATTCTTCTTAAATTATCAATTCCAGGACGTTTTAAATCATTTAAGAATTTTTCTTTCATTGAATTTTCCAAAAGGACAGAAGAACAAGATTTACAAATTGTTTGTAAAACTTGAATTGTAGCTTTAAAATAACCTACATGGAAAACTGGTAAAGCTAATTTAATATGACCAAAATGACCATGACAAGTTGCTAAATTACCACGACAAGTTTGACATTCAGCAGTATTTGCAGAGACACCCATATGAGTATCTAAAGCACCATGTTCAACAGGTTTTCTTCCATGTTCTAAATTATATAAATTTCTAGTGAAAACTTCAGTCTCAGATTGAGCAACAATCTCTGCATCTGATAATGCACCGAATTCTAGTCCTGTAATACACTTTGGAGAGATATCAGTAACTGATTGTTTCATTATAAAGTTTCAGATCAAGAAAATAGATAAATAAACCAACAAAAAGTAATACCAATCAATAATCGATCCCCTTTACAAGTACAACTATTATTACAAGAATAAATCTTCAAAAGATTTTATAAAATTAAAAATCAATAATCAATATAACTGTTGATACTGTAGAATCGAAACCATCAAATTAATTTTTTTTTCATGCTACACAGTTAAAAAGGGGAGAGTTTCTTACAGTGGGAGAAAAAAAATTAATTTTTTTTTTAATTTTACTATGTGTTTGTCTCGCAATTTTCAGTGTTTTCGGAAATTTAGTAGTGGGGTCTTATTGTTATACAGAGTGGTACATACATATAGCATTATTCATAAGGGAAAGCTTCTGACATTTGTTTAACAGCAGTGTAGAGTGCTTTCTTATTTATTAACATAAGATTGAGTTTAGGTTCTATACCATAATCATTAAACACTCTTCTTGCATCTGCTTCAATGTTTTTATTAGTAAAATCAAAATATCCGTAATGAAGTGCATTCTTTTCAATTTGTTCATCTTCATAATGAACATAATCATATTCACCTGGTAAATTATCACTCTTTTTACTCTTCTTACGTGAATTATTTTCATCTTCATCATTTAATTCCTTATCAACAACTGATGCAACCATTTTAACAACTCTTGATGGAATTAAAAAATAATCAAATTTATATTCTTCTTCACTTTTCTCTGATTTTTCCATTTCCTCTAATAACATATTATACATTGGTGGCATAGTTTCAACTGGCATATTAACTAATCTTTCAGAAATAATCATACCAACTTTATGTTTGGATGTTGGTGTGAAAAGTTGTCTTAATATAACATTAAATTGTGCATTCTTCTTGGTTTTCTCTAAATAATATTTAGTTAATTCTTGAATTGCATTAGATTTAAGATTATTTGATATATTAAGAACGGTTAAAATTGAAAATGGATCACTCTCAGTTCCATCAGTTTTAATAGTTGTACCTATATGTCCTTCTTCAAGAATTAAATCAGTTAATTCTGATAATGGGAAAAAAACTGAATCATCTTGGAAAAGTTGTCGTAAGAAATTCTTTGTTGCATGGAAATCAACTGTTGAATTTAAATTATAGAAATCAAAATCAACATTAAGTAATTCATCTCCTTCTTCAATAGATTCATCTTCTTGAAGTTCTTCATCATCTGTTGATGAAACATCAATATCTGAATCCTCATATTCTGCCTCTTCCTTTGTACGTTTAGCCATTTTGTTGTTGATATTATAACTCTATTGACAAATATAAAAGAAAAGTTCAAAAATTTGCAACAACTTTGAAATTTGACACTGAAATTTTATTTTATCAATCCAAGCCGCACAATTTTTATATCGTAATAAAATAGTACCTCTTAACATACTCTCTTTTCTTCAGGTCAATGAGTCTAATAACGGGATATAGCTCAGAATCAGATGATGAAAAAAGTCTGGTGGTATCAGAAAAGAATGAAATTGATTTAAATTCAATTGCACTTCCAAATTTACCTTCTTCATATATCTTATCAACTAAATCAAATGCTGCTAAAATTGAAAAACAAATTATTGATCCGTTACAATTTCAACGTAATAAACGATCATACGAACTTCAAAATATATCGAAAATAGCAGAGAATAATGGGAAAAAGATGAAAACTAAGAGAGGAAATCCTGAAGATATTGATGGATATAAAGGATCATGGGCTAGTAGTGATTCTTCATCAATTGAAACTGAAGGTGAAGGAGAATTTACAAATGATATAATAACTTCTAAAGATACTACTTTAACAACAAAGAAAGATAGTAAAACTGAATTTAAAGAAACTTCACGTTTTCACGGTAAGAATGAATCTAAATTTGACTTATTTGAACTTCCAAATGATTATGCGGTTAGATTTGCTACAACAATCGTTGGTCAAAAAGAATATTTTATACCTAAAAGACAAAAGAGTGCATTTAAAGCTCATAATTCCTCTGTATCTTCAATTGAGTTTATATCCAAAACAGGTCATTACTTATTATCGTCGGGAGTTGATGGAATGGTTAAATTATGGTCAGTGTCAAAACCTAAAAAATCAATAAGGGACTATCATAATAGTAACAGAGCTGTGAAATACTCCAAATTTTCCTCTGATGGTAGTGAATTTATAACATGTTCATTTGATAAAAAGGTAAGAATATGGGATACTGAAAGTGGGAAAGTTAAATACAAGCATGATTTAAAATCTAATCCTAATATGTGTGTTTTCTTACCTAATAATGATAATGAATTTATGGTTGCCTTGGATAATAACAAAATTGAACATATGGATCAAAGATCTGGAGAGATTATACAAACTTATGAACATTTCGAAAATTCAGTTAGATGGATTGACTTTATCAATGATGGGAAACAATTTATTACAACATCGGATGATAGATCAATTAAAATTTGGGATACTCGTATAAATATGCCAATTAAATATATTCAAGATGATAAACAAAAGGCAATACCAATTGTTAAAGTACATCCAAATGGACAATATTTTGTTGGACAAAGTATGGATAATCAAATTTTAACATATAGTACAAAGCAAAATGAAAAATTTAAGAGGAATCCAAGGAAAGTTTTTACTGGTCATAATTGTGCTGCATATGCAATTCAAATGGGATTTACACCTGATGGTAAAACATTATTTAGTGGGGATTCAACTGGTAAATGTTTCTTCTGGGATTGGAAAACAACTAAAGTTAAAAGTCAACTAAAAATTTCAAATTCTGTTATAACTTGTATTGATGTTCATCCATTAGAATCAAGTTTATATGCCATGGCTGGTTATGATGGTAATATTTACATGTACAATTGAAAGTTTTCTGATTTTAGATACTTATTATTTATTATAATATACAAAGTATATAGTAAAAATTTTATAGACTTAAGCATAGAATGAAACCGATTTTGACTTTCTTGCTTGAACTTCACCAATACCTTCTACAAAATCTTCATGCTTAACAACAGATTGTCCATTTCGTAAAGCAATCATACCAGCTTCGACTGTAACTGCTTTAAGTTGTGCACCATTAAATTCATCAGTTGATCTTGCTAATTCTTTCCAATTTACATTTGAATCAACAGTCATTTTTCTAGCATGAATTTGTAAAATTTGAGCTCGAGATTCCTCTGAAGGTAATGGGAATTCAATTTTTCTATCTAATCTACCAGATCTTAATAATGCAGGATCTAAAACATCAACTCTATTTGTTGCAGCTAAAACTTTAACTCTATCATCTGATCCAAAACCATCTAATTGATTTAATAATTCCAACATAGTTCTTTGGACTTCCCTATCACCAGATTTATCTGAATCAAATCTTTTTGTACCAATTGCATCTAATTCATCAATGAAAATAATAGTAGGAGCTTTTTCTTTTGCTAATTCAAATGCATCACGAACTAATTTTGCACCATCACCAATAAACATTTGAACCAATTGAGGAGCAGCTAATTTTAAAAATGTTGCATTAGATTGAGCTGCACAAGCTCTTGCTAATAAAGTTTTACCAGTACCTGGAGGTCCATACATAAGAGCACCCTTTGGAGGTTTAATACCTAAATTTTTGAATTTTTCAGCTTGTTGCATTGGTAAGACGACAGCTTCCACTAATTCTTCAACTTGTTTATCTAAACCACCAATATCAGCATAGGATTCAGAAGGTTTTTCATCAACTTCCATTGCTTTAACTCTTGAATCATATTCTGCAGGTAAAGTATCTAGTATCAAATAAGAATCTTTATTAACACCAATTAAATCTCCAGGTTTTAATTTTTCAGGTTCAACTAAACCAATCAATGGTAAAAAGACAGTTTGTCTTGTTGAAGTTTTTATAACAGCAGATTTTCCAACTCTTGTAGAGTCTAAATCAACATTTGCACCTTCATTATTTGCATTTTCCTCTGCATCTAAATCTAATAATTCCACTACATTTCCAACAAGATAGGGAAGTTGCTTATTATTCTTGATTTTTTCTTTATTATCTTTAATTTTTTGTAAACTTACACTTTTATCATGTTGAAGTCTTAAATATTCCGATTTGAATATCTTGATCTCATTATCAAGTAATTTTGTTCTATTTTTAATGTCATTAGTTGAAGAATTGAGAATTTCATCATCTATCTGTAAATCTTGATTATTCTCTAAATCTTCTAATGTAGCCATTGCAGTGTTTTATTTCAACTATCTGATATATTTCAAGAGGAAACCTTTTAAATCTATCAAAAGATCATCTCTTAAAACATTATATAGAATTTGCCTTTGAAATAGTTACACTTATTTTAATGTGAGGAAATCTGAAATTTCTACATCTCTACACCAGTTCTTATATTTAACGTGTCTTACAGTTAGTATAGGATACTATAACTGATGCCATCATGTATAGTATGAACCTATATACTAAGTGTTGAGTACATTAATTGATTTTTATATTATTGGTAGTTCTATACAAAGATTGAAGTAAAAATGTGTGAATAAAATTATCACTAATTATTTCCCACTAGCTGCTGTGTGTTTCTCTATTTCACTACGTAATCTTGCAGTGAAATCATCCGTTAGATCATCATGATCTTCCCAACTCTCTTCCCAAAGATTAGCCTTATGTGCAGCACCAACAGTTTCTGAATCTTCCCAATCATCTTCTGGGAAATCTTCAAATTCATCATCATCTTCTAATCTTTTCACAAGTTCCTCTTGTGCCTTTTCTACAGCCTTATGTTCTTGTTCTGTTACCCTTTCTTCTGCAGACATTTGTGATATATATATGTGAGTGATACTGGTATATACATTAAAACTTTCAATAAAAGATCAATGTATATAATCGTTAAGTGAATCAATTGTAATCAGTGAAGGCAAAATTAAATTTCAGGTGAAAGCGGTGCGGGTGAAATTAGGGGGGAGCCTTCCAATGGGAAATTAGTGGTTTGATGGGTATATATTGTTCTTTTATAAGGTAAATACACTACAGGTTAATAGAGTTATAACTGATTGAACTACAGGAATTGAGTAATGCTGTGAAGAGAAAGACAGTATCATGAAGGAATCTTACGTTCATGCATCATTTGTTACACCTGCATCATCAGTATCCTACATTTCATTAAATTCTCATAATCATCAACTGCTAAAGGATACACCTCCAAATATAATATCTGCCCTACATTCACTATACCCCCTGTTAGTATCATGTAATCGTATTCTATCTTTTATAACTTGGACAAGTAGTAAGGAGAATTCTTATTATAGAAATATTGTTATTATTATGTTATATTCAATGATGATCTTACATTGGAATAATTATTTTGTTATAATATTACCAACTTTATTAATCTTATGCTTTTGTTGTTACGTTTGGTTTATTAAAGTTTCTTACATTGATGAAAAATATCATTTAAATGGAAAATCTGTACCCACAATTGAGGAAGTTTTAGATACTTTGGATAATTTTACAATAAGATGTTCATTCATTTCCAATTTTAGTGGCAATTATTCTAACCTGCTTACACCTTTAACGATCAATTTGATATTACTTACACCTTTCTACGTATATTTAATGAAACATTGTATTTCAATTGATGTATGGTTAATTACAACAGGTATTTTCTTTTCAACTTATTATTCCTCTTGGTCAATTGCCTTACGTAGACTTTTATGGAGAAGCAAGTATACTAGAATGATCACAAGTTTCCTTACTAATGAAAAATATTCAATGGTTGACAAAGAAAATGAAATCTCAATTATGAATTTAGATATTAAAGGTACTATTGATGAAAACACTAAAATTGTGGAATTTCAAGTATTGGAAAATGAAAGACGTTGGGTTGGTTTAGGTTGGTCTAAACATATGTTATTCTTTGATAGAGCACCATATTGTTCCATTGATATGCAACAACAACTAAACAGTTTAGAAGATTGCCGTTTCCCAATAACTAAAAAGTTTGATAAAAGTGAATGGAAATGGTTAGATAGTCAATGGAATCCATTACCCTCATCTAGATGGGTATATTATGATAATCGATGGAAACATCCCTCACATAAAGACTCAGTAACGAAATATACCCGTAGCCGTCGTCTTCGCCGGCAATGTTTAGTTGTTCTTAAACAGTAGATACCAATATAGTTATATAATCATTTAAAAGTGATGAATCAGTAGTAAACCGTTGACTTAATGGAAATTGGTATTGTGAGGGTAGAAATTTTCATGCTGTTTGAAGAAAAGTTGTTGTTTTTTAAATACACTATACCAACAGAGCCTTTTTCTTCCGATCTTGTATTAATATATCACTAGAGCTCAGACCAGGTCTATATACTCATATATTAGCAGCAGATATAGTCCAAGTGCTGTATAAATCTTATAAGCTTATTTTAGATCTTTCTCAGAGGTTACATAGTCGTTAAATTTATAACTGAGCTTTAAATACAGGAAATTTTACAAAATAATATACCATAGGGTACAAAATGTCCAATACACCACCTACAGATACTCCTATTAAGGAACAGACAATGCAACAGAAGTCAAATTCTTACTCAATGGATCGTATACGACTAGAATCGATAGAAAAACGAAAGAAAGAATGTCAAGAAATTATTAAGGAAAGGAAACGTAAATTATCTGAACTTTATTGTGTAGCTAGACTGCCATTTGTACCTATATCAGGTGATCATGTTCAACATATTGAAGATAAATTAATTACTTTTCTTGAAAAGAATGATTTAGAAAAAGGGCATACATTTGATATATCATTTCTTTCGAAGGAAAAGATTTTTAGAAAATCTATATCTCCACAACAACAACAACAGAATCACAATAATAATCAACAGCAACAGCAGAACAATCAACAGAATAATACGTCAACTAATAATGAAACTTCCAGTATACCAAAACCCACAGCTTCAGCTGAACGTGCTAGTAGCGAGTCTTTGGAACCACCTAAAAAGCAAAGGAAAATTGAGAATAATGTCAAACCATCTTCTTCATCAGATAATCTAATACCCATTCAACCTAAACCTGACACTAAAAATACGAATGAAAAAAATCAAAATGTTTTCAATCCTCAAAACTTGAAAGTAAAACCTAAAGTTTCTGCTTCTTCCAAAATAACATCTAAATCAAATACAGATTCATCATCAGGTATAAGCTCGAGTCCAGCTCCAACTGCAAATAGTAAACCTAAATCATTTCAAAAAATCAAACCAAAAGCAAAATCTAAATCAGAGTCTCCATCTTTACCAGAAACAAGAGTTTCAAATATATCATCTGCAAGTCCTGATGCTAAAAAATCATCTCCATCACCTAACTCAATTGAAATAGCTTCAATAATAAAAGAAGAAGTTTCCAAAAATGTTTTACCTGATTCCAGTAATGATCTATCTGAAGTTTCAATACCTAAACCTGAAGAGATTGTAAAAATACAACAAACTGTTCCAAGAAGCGATTCATTTTCCAATGCAGTTCAAACACCTAATAATCAAAATATAAATGAGAAAGAAGTTGAAAATGTTGAGAAAGACACAGAATCACTTCAGAATCAACATAATTTCCAAGGTAAAGAAAATGAAAAAGAAACAATACCACAAATCAATTCTTCTGGACAGGAAAGTTCTAAAATAGGAAAGTCAAATTCGACAAATGAACCAGAAACCTCTTTTATGAATACAAATGATAATGATGAAGAATATGTATATGTTAAAAAGCAATTCGATCCAAAGGATCCACCATCACTATTATCAATGATTTCCAAATACACGCATGAACCAAAACAGAAAAGATCTGATGAACGTTCTGATCGGGATCTTGAATACAAAGATCTTGATATTAGAAAATTAATGGTTACACTGATGCCTGAAAGAAAACCTCATAAAGTTGCAGAAGCAAGATCATTAACGGAATTATACTATCATCAACAAACATTACAATTACAAAAGTTGTTACTACGTGCACACAAAACTTTAACTACCGATGCTTTTGAAACTTCATTAGTTGAAGGTAAGGTTGCAGTACTATATTCTCGTATTGAAGAGTTGAAAAGAAAAAATAGTTGGTCTTTGAGACAACCTAGAAAACTTGTCGATCCATTTTTGAAACTAGGTAAAAAGACACATTGGGATAATTTGATTTCTGAAGGTAAATGGCTGGCTACAGATTTCAAAGAAGAAAGAAGATATAAAATGGCGCAATGCGTTTATATTGCTCAAGCTGTTCAAGATTACTGGACTTATGGTAAAATATGTTGTATTAAAAGAGCTGAAATTGTGCATTTAAGTGAGGATAAGAACCCTATAACTGATGATTTAGATGCTGCAATATTGAATATTAAAGAAACGCAAACACTGGATGATAAAGATATTGAAGAGTCCGTTACACCATCAGCAGGTGATGTTGATGAAGTAGTTGATAATGTGAACCAAATTGGAAAGGATGAGAAGGATACAACAACTCAAACCCAAACTGAAAATCAAAAGAAAAAAACTGTTGATGATGAAGATGTGGTTATGGAAAATAATCCAGATAATGTCACAAAAGAAAAGCTACCTGAGTTTACATATCCTGAATACCAAGAAAAAATTGCTGAAAGATTTGTACCATTTAATGTTTACTCTGATTTTAATGCATTTACTATTAGTGAAAAGGCAATTATTAACAACTTACCATATTATTCTCCATTCAATGAAAAGGAAAAGGATCATTTAATTGAAAAAGAGTTATATTCACATGTTTCAGCTGTTTTACCTCCTATTGATGAAGAGGCTGAATTTGAAAAAATTATTTACAGAAAGATTGACTCTAGCGATAAGAATTTATATAAGACTGAAAATGGTTTATTTGGACCTTACAGAAGAATTAACATCCTTAAACCTCCAAAACCACCACCTATTTCTCAGTTAAATATTAGAATTCCTACAATTTGGTTACCACAAGATGATAAATACTTGATTAAATATGTTTCTGAGTTTTCATTCAATTGGGATGTTATTGCTGCTCATCTTTCTGCAAAACCTACTTTTTCATACACATCTAATATTGAAAGAAGAACTCCATGGCAATGTTTTGAAAGATATATTCAACTAAATGATAAATTTCAATTCAGTGATATGAAAGGTATTCACTCATTAGAAGCAAAAGAATGGTTAGAAAGTGCACATCAAGTTCAAGCTACAACTAAAAGAAGAATTTCACCTTTGGGAGTTGGAATGGATTCAATTCAAAGAGGTAATAAAAGATTAAGATGGGCTTCCGTTTTTGATGCAATGAGAAAATTAATGAAGAAACGTGAATCACAACAGAAACCAACACCTCAACATCGTAAGCAAAATCCTGATATTAAAAAGAATGACACTCCAACCCCTGAAGATTTAGCAAAACTGAAAAACGATAGAGATAAAGCATTACAAGAAAATTATGCACAACAAAATCTGAATCAAAAGTTTTCACGAATGGGTGCACAAACACCAGGTAGACAACTATCAACCGATGGTAAGAGGCACGAAACTAAGTTATCCAATGCATTGGCATCTCCAAGAAGTCAAAATATATTGAATGCTAAATTACAGGAACAAATGCAAGTTAATGCTAACATGCAAAGAGCAACTACACCAAATGGAACTCCTCAATTTACTCAAGAACAAGTTCAAAAATTGTTACAAATACAAAAACAACGGCAATTGGCACAACTTCAAAAACAACAATCTCCTAATGTTCAAGGAAATCTTCAACAATTATCAGCAATGTCATCATCTCATCCTAACTTAAACTATCCAAATGGATCTCCATCACATGCTTCTCCAACTCCTCCTGCTTTAACAACATCATATTCTGCTTCTGCAATCTCTCAAGCTGTTCAATCTCAAAGATTACAAGCTTCCAACTCTTATTCACAATCAATGAATTCATCACCTCAAAATCAATTTGCTACAGCTACCGGTAGATCAAGTTCTCATGGTGCAAGTCATGTACCAACACCTGAACAAGTTTTACAAAATGTTAAAATGGGATCAAGTACTTCCCCATCACCATCTGTTTCTAAACATTCAACTTCTCAATCATCATCAAATGGTGTTAAGAAAGTTAATAAACCTAAATTTAGTTTATCCCATCAACAAATATCTGCTATTGTAAATCAAATTCAAACTCAAAATCCTAATTTAGAGAAAAGTAAGGTTACTCAACTGGCTAATTCATATATTACTAAATTACAACATGCTAAACAACTACAGTATGAGAAACAACAACAACAAAATGCCATGAATTCTGGATCTACTGATTTTAGTAATTCACCTAATGCACAATCTATGCAAGGTAATTCATCGTCTGATCAGCCAAGTTCACATCAAGGCGAGAAGAAAAATGCTAATTCATTAACACTAGAGCAATTGAATATGCTAATTAAAAATCCAAAATTGACTGAACAACAGAGGAAACATTTAATGATTATTCGTCAAAGACAAATTGAAAATCAGCATAGATTACAAGCTCAAATGCAATCACAAAATCCAAATGTTAACGTTTCTAATTTAAATCAAAACCAGAATCAAAATCAAATGCAAGCTCAAATGGCTCAAATGCAAGCACAGGCACAAATGCAAGCACAAGCGCAAGCGCAAGCACAGGCCCAGGCTAAAATGCAAGCTAAGATGCAAGCCCAAATGCAAGCACAGATGCAAGCACAACTTCAAGCACAAGCGCAAGGTGGATTTTCCAATAATAATGCAAATACCAATAATAATAACAATGCTCATTTCAATAGACTGAATTCATCATCTATTACAACTAGATTCTCACCACAACCGGGATCCTCAACAGCTACAAATAATAAAACTTATTATAATAGTGTCAGCAATAATAATACGAATAATAATGGTAATGATAATGATATGAATATTAATGATGCAGATTTTGGTGATCTGAGTAAAATTGATGAACTGTTTGGTTTAACAGGTAATAAACCTGAAGGTAACTAATCAGATTATAATTGTATAGACACAAAATTTTTTAAGTTAATTTTTATAATTGTAAATTATTATTTTTCTAAATAGAGTTACAAAAAGTATTATATAAAAGAGTTATATTACGATGAAAAAATTAGTTATTATAAGGTAATTGAAGCAACACCCGAAGTTTCAACAGGTACACCATTAGATGAATAAGTTATTTTAAATTTCAATTTAACAATGTTAAAAGATTCACCTGTTTTACTTTTAATAGTTGCATCTTGTAGGATACCTTTTCTAACATTAGTATTTAATGAACTACCATTTGGAGATTTAAGAGAAAGTTCAAAACTTTTAGTAACTGCAATTGATAATTGGAAATTAGTTATTTGATTGAATGTGTTATTTGTGATTTCAAAAGTTGTTTCCAAAATTGGTTGTTTGTTTTTAATAATATAAGTAACTGTTATTTTATCATCGGAATAAAATGGTAATGATTTTGATGATGATGAAGGAGTGGATACAGCAGGTGAAGAGAAATCAAAACCAAACGGATCTAATTGTGATGGAATTGAAGTTGTTGTAGTTGAAGCAGGTGGTTGATTTTGAGTTGCAGAGACAAGTGGGAATGGTGATGAAGTACCAGATACTGGTTGTTGTTGTTGAGGACTTGAAAAGCCTGATAAAATATCTAACGTTGAAAGTGGTTTTGGAGATTGAGGTTGAGATTGTTGTTGTTGAGGCTCTGGGGTACCTAAAAGATTAATTGCGCCAAAACCGAATTGAGAATTAGAGTTATTACTACTTGATTTATCGAATGATAATCCACCTAAATCACCTAATAAGTCATTTATTGCATCATTTGTATTTGGAACATTTGAAGATGATGCAGGTGCGACAGGTTCATCATCATCAAAATCAATTAAATTCATTGATTGTTGAGGAGCATTATTTGAAATCTGTAGTTTACTAATATCTTCACCTTTAAGACTTGCAATTTTAATTAAAGTTGAATTAATTTTATCATTTAACTGTAATAATTTAGCAACATCACCAGAACCTTCTTCTTCTTGAATAATTTTTTGAACTCTTGGTTGAGAAACTTTAACAGTTGAAATTAAATCTTGTAAAGTATCATCATTAGTATTAAGAGTACCAGTATTAGTTGCATTATTTAACATATCATTTAAAATATCAATTTTTCTTTCTAATTTATCTAAATCATCATAAACTTTTTGTTTTGTTTCCTCCAAAGCTTCATCTTCTTTAAAACCTGACATAATTTTCATTAAATCATTTGCTTCCTTTAAATCTTGAGGTCTACCTCTTCTAATTAATTCTTGTAATTTAGCACTTTGAGCGATTTTCTCTTCTCTTTGTAATTCTTCAATTGATTTTAAATTATCACTTGGATTAAGAACTGCAGCATCTTCCTTTTTAACAGCTGGGAAATCATAACCTTTACTTCTTAATAATCTATACATATCTTTAATATAAGTTAAATCATCCTTATATCTTGAAGTTTTACAAAGAGTTTGAACCCATTCAGCTAAAGTACCTAAAATTAATCTTTGAACTCTTGAATAAGCAGGTGGAGGTCTCTCAGGGAATCTTTTAACTAATTCATTTAAAAATTCTTTTCTTGAAATTTGTAAATGAACTGGATAACCACAATTTTTAACTAAATAATCTAATAAAGTTAAAGCTAATTCAGAAACTTGAGGATCTCTTGAATTAATTAATTTAACAACTGCAATACAAGCTTCACGAGGTAATGAAGCTTGTTTTGAATTAACTAAATCACAAATTTCTAAATTTAATGCAATATTTGGTTCATCTAAAGTTGGACGACAAGCACGATCTGTTGGAAAAATAAAATGTTTTGTAGAGAATTGTTAGTTAGTATTTAGTTTTTGATTATATTATATCATATCATAAAGTAAAAAAATGGAGTTGTGTGTGTATACATACGTATTCTTCTTAAGAGTTTTCCACTCGAGCCTGGTAATGAAGTTAAGGATGACATGGATAATGACAATTGATTGATAAGTAGAAATAAATAACAGATAATTCAATAAAACTAAATGCAAACCAACTGCAAACCAGATTCCGAAACAATCAATTCTAATAGCCCCCCCCCTCCAAAAAGCTGCTTTTTTAATCTTTGAGACATTGATTTATTTTCACCTATTTGAACATTCCGAAAAAAAAACAAGGTAAAATGAAATTTCCGAGAAAACACGTGATTTTAAAATACAGTGAGACCAACACTGAGATAAAGATAATAATACTTCCTAAATAGGCAATGATAAGCGCTCAATAGAAGATTTCCATTTTTATTGTCTCTTTGAGAGGATGGATAGCATGTTTTTTTTTGATCAAATTTTTTTATTTTTTATTTATGTTATTTTAACCGTTTAACTTCTCAAAATTTGCTCTTTTATTTGTTTTATTTAATAACTGAAAAGTTGGTTATTTTTCATTTCATTTAATCTCAATTGTTTTTCATCTCCTTTTCCAATAATGCTATCACCTAAATACAGTAATAATCTAATATCATCAATATCCAATATCTCACTTCAAAATGCACAACAAAATATAACTCCTATTTCAACAACTACTTCAAATTCTTTAAATTCAGAAAACTCATTATACACAGTATCATCACCATTTGAACTCAACGATATCCCTGATGAAAGTGAATTTATCCTATTGAGAAATAGCAAGTTCACATTAT
This sequence comes from Pichia cephalocereana, assembly GCA_030565065.1. NCBI lineage: Eukaryota > Fungi > Ascomycota > Pichiomycetes > Pichiales > Pichiaceae > Pichia > Pichia cephalocereana. Next base: position 11,359 of record JAJMAS010000084.1, on the reverse strand, counting down.
CACTTAAAATGCTTGATAAAGTTTTATACCTTAGATCTGATGAACCAACTAAAAAGGTAACTCCATTACGTGGTTATTTATGTATTTATGTTAAAAAGCCAATAAGATTATCTAAAATTAAACTTGAATTAAATGGTACACTTGCAATAAAGTTATTCCCAATTGATTCACAACCTTTACCAAATTCTCCAAATGTTAAAGAAATTTTCTCTTCAATATTTTCACAATCACGTTCTTGGCAATATAAAAAAAATGATAAAGTTTTAGAATCTGATTATTTTGCAAAAGGTTCATTTACTTACCCTTTCCAATTCTTAATACCTAACCTTATACCTGAATCAATGTCAAATATTTTTGGATCTTCAAATTATTCAATCACTGTTACAGTTACACCATATAAATCATCATTATTATCACAAGATCATTATATAGAGAAATTACCAATACAAATAGTTCAGTGTGATACAGAACTAGGAAATATCTCAACAACTGTATCCGATGCCCTATCTTTAGGTAATTGGAGAAATTTATTATACTATAAAATGGTGGTTTCTAATAGACAATTAACAATTGGTGAATATTTAAAAATTTATGTCAAAATATTACCTATAAATCCATTAAAATATAAACTAAAAAATATTAAGATATTCTTAGATCAAATAACTGAATATAACATCATTCCTTTCATATCGGAAAATGATCAAAAACATTTCCATAATCGTTTATCACATACTGAACGTATATTACTAGATACAATAAATATTGAAACTTTTGAAAATCAAACAGAGAGTTGGGAATTTGATTATCAAATACCAAAATTACATAAAAGATATGATATTCAAGATAAAAAAGAAAATAGTAAATTTAATGTTAAGATGATTCCAACTACAAGTTCAGTAGAGGACAAAATTTGTCATTTTAAAGTAACTCATCAAATTAAAATTGCAATAAGAGTAGAGGAATTGAGTGTTGTCGAAAATGTATTTACTGATGAATCTGATTTAATAAGTACTTATAGTATGAGGTCAAGATCTCAAAGTGTTGATAAAATAATGTATAATTCAAGAGCAGAAAAACAAGATAATGATATGATTAGGAAAACTGCTAAATTATTACAAGAAGGTCCTAATAAGAAGAATAAAGTTGATTTAACACTTGATGCAGAAGTTGAAATTTTAAAAGATGAAAGTTTGGTTGGTAAAATGCCACCACCTACATATTTTGATGCAAAAATGATTAAAAAGGTATTTCAAGATGGAGAAAATGTTTCACCTAAAAATAGTTCTAAGGGTAATTCACTTTTTGAATCTTTTACTCAAAAGCAAAGTTTAAAGCAAAAGGATAAACCAAAACTAAATTTCATTGTTCCACCTGCTTATGAAGAGATTGAAGAAATGTCAGGATTACCACAATACTTTTCATTTGAAACCTAGAAAAACCCGGAATTTACTGCTAGTTGTTTCTAATTTGTTTCTATAATTTTTTTATGATATATTACTATTATACACTTTATGCTTTTTTAGCTATGCCATGCTTATTTATAAATTAATCCATGAATCTAAATATAACATTGCATTCGATGATACATTATTTGTATTATTTTCATCAGTTTCATCCTTTAACGAAGTATCCAATACTCTATAATTATCATTTATATTAAATATTTGATTATCCAATGGAGCATAAACATCTTCACCTTCAATTTTACCACCACCAGCTTCAAGTACACTTTGCCAAGTAGCCTTATACGTACCACCAACATTTTCAATTTTTTCATCAAATTCTAATACATCACATAATGATTTAACATCAGATAAAGTTAATTCAATTGTTGTAATACCTGATGAAACTATAAAATCATTAACGTCAGATAATGAAGGAAGTAATGAACCCATACCAGTTATAATTTGTGCTGGATAACTATATTGTTTCAAACCATTTGGAATAAAACCTTTCTTTTTAAAACATTTTGGATAAGTTTTCTGTGCAATGAATTTCCAAATAACAACTAATAAAGAATCAATAAAATCAGTATCTAATTCAGAATCCGTAAACCATGGACCACCTGTAACGTCAATTGAAGGTGTTAAATGATATAACATATAAATTTTTCTAGTTGGATGTTTAACAGATTTAACAGATTTAATATAAGATTGAGTTTCTAAAGATTTAAGACATCTTAAAACAATATGTTGATGTAGGTTAGTCTTTGCCTTAATAGTTTTAGTCCAAATACCTTCTCTACCAGCTGCTTCAACATGAGAATAAACAATTGCTTCATCAGCTGTCATATCATTGACCTTTTTAGCTTCTTGTTCAGATATTGAAGCAAATAAAATTTGCTTTTCATTTGGATCTGTAGTTGACGCTGCCTCTAAAATCTTTAACAACCCTTTATTAAGTAAAATTTGTGCATTTTCCATTAATTCAGCAACATTTGATAATTTTAATGATTCAATTAATTCATTTTGGGTATATGAAGATTTACCTGTTGACACCATAAAATGGTGCATTTTTTTAGCAGATGCTGGAATATCATCAGCAAATGTATCACTCATTTGAACAATTAGGGTTGTTTAATTGTTTTACTATCTATATTACAGATAATATTATAAAAGAAATGAAAATAGAAACCAGTAGATTCAAAAAAATGTTTTGAAGATTTCATGTTGAAAAAAATAAAAAAATTTGTTAGTGCACTGCCTGTTTGGTGATTTAGTATATAAGAAGTTATTTTACGGTCTAATAACTATTGGAAATGACCTCTATTAATTGATATTTCACTATCATTAAGAATTGCTTATGACTCGTTTAAAAGTAATATAATAAGTTTCTTAAGTAAAATGCAGTTAAGGATGCCCAAAATTGTTGATAATCACCCATGGTAATAAAATTCTCCTTAATTCACTAGGGAAAGAAATTTAAGTAAGGCGCTACTAATTAGTAACAGTGAAAGTTCAGTTTGACACTCCTTTTTTTTAGGTGTTTTATACTAGACAACATAAAGTGATAACATGTCCAAATTATCCTTTCTATTGAACGATGAAGATGAAAATAATGATGTGATTACATCAATACCCAAACTTAATAAGTTTAAGAGTAGGAAACTGAAGATTGAAAATTCAAGTAAAGAATCAGTGAATATACCTTTAGAGGATGATGAAATAATGGAAGATATAGTGATTAAACCTAAAGTGACATTTAAAAGAAAAAATCAAAGTATATACGATCTACTGAATAAAGATAATATTGTCGATGATGAAGAAGAAGAGACAAAAAGTGGAAATATTAAAGAATACTTGAAAACGTATGGTACAGAAGATGTGGTGAATGATGAGAAAATAGATGAAGGAATAATAATAGAGGGCTCCGATATTGAAGAAGAAGATTTAAGTGCTGTAGATAAATTTGAATCCAAGAAAAATGATAATATACCTTCTAGTGCAGATAGTGAACTTGAGAGAAGAAGACATATTGAACAATCATTAAAGGAAACTAGTTTAACCGCTGAAGATGACGAAGATGAAGATATACCAAAACCATATATCAAGGGTATTTTACCAAAAATTTCAAAAAATAAAGATAAGAAAGAGGAAGAGAAAGGTATGGTTTTCAAACATTCACCATTATTATTTGAGGAACAATTTGAAGTAATGAAAAACAAAATGACGTCGTTTGATAATTTAATTTTAAAACAAAGGGAAAAATTGAAACAATTACAATACGAACATAATTTATTATCAGAAAAGAAAGCCCAACATGTCCGTACGATGACTCAGTTCTTGAAAAATAGTAAACATAACCGAGAATACAATCAAAATAGCCGTTTAATGTCATTTGAATCTGCCAATTAAAATTAAGCGCGCTGGAGGAATTACCTAAAAAGGCAACCCACACAACAAAGCGCTTAATTTTCAGTTCATTTTGCAGTAAATTATAGTGTTCAAATTTTTAATTTCCAATTAAAATAATAGTCATAATGCCTACTGTTTCTTCCACTCCTTTCTCTTTTGTAATTTATCTATTTAAACCCTCCATTTTCTTCTTCTTTTTTTTAGATTTAATTTCACCCTTTATTGATTAACACAATTTTACATAATTTTATTATGCTTTTTCCAAAGTTATCCACAAGAACATTTACTACAAGTACAATGACAGCATCTAACAACATTAGACATTTAATTTCTATCTCTGATTTAACAACCCCAGAATTTAAATCATTAGTTAACAGAGCAGCATATCATAAGAAACTTATCAAATCCAAGCAAAAGCCAACAACTTTACCACTTCAAGGTGAACTTGCAGCATTATTATTTACTAAGAGATCAACTAGAACTAGAATTTCAAGTGAAGGTGCAGCAGCATATTTTGGTGCACAACCAATGTTTTTAGGTAAGGAAGATATTCAACTTGGTGTTAATGAATCATTCTATGATACAACTAAAGTTATTTCATCAATGACATCATGTATATTTGCAAGAGTTAATTCACATGCAGATATTCAACAATTATGTGAACATTCATCAGTACCAATTATTAATTCATTATGTGATAGATATCATCCATTACAAGCAATTTGTGATTTACTTACAATTACAGAAAATTTTAGTGAATTAAAGGGTCTTAAATTAGCATGGATTGGTGATTCAAATAATGTGATAAATGATTTAGCTATTGCAGCAATGAAATTTGGTATAAATGTTTCTATAGCAACACCAAATGGCATTGAGATGGAACAATTTATAATAGATGAAGCAAGAAAAATAACAAATGAAACAGGTGCAACATTAGAATTAACACATGATCCAAAAATTGCTGCAACTGATGCAAATATTTTAGTTACTGATACATTTGTTTCAATGGGTGAAGAAAGTCAAACAAAGGAAAAATTAAAACAATTTGCAGGTTTCCAAATTAATAATGAATTAACTTCATTAGCAAAGGAAGATTATAAATTTATGCATTGTTTACCAAGACATAAGGAAGAAGTAAGTGATGATGTTTTCTACTCTGATCATTCTGTTGTTTTCCCAGAAGCAGAAAACAGACTTTATGCTGCAATTGCTACTCTTGAAGCATTTGTCGTTAACAAAGGTCAATTCCTTTAGATGATATAGACACTCTTTAATGATTGATTAATTTAATGGCATTGTATAGAACCTTAGTATATTTGAATAATTACGTAATGAAACTTTTTTTAATCTTTTAAATTTTGAAATATCAATTGTTTACAGAGGGAGAAGTGCCACCGCTGAGCATTATTCCAGGATCAAGTTTCTTTTCAGTGGACAAGATGAGTTCTGGGATATCCAATGAGTTACTGGTGAAGGTGAGTAATATATTGAAGAATGAGGATGATTTGAATAACATTGAAAACATAATTTCTAATATATCAAAGGAGAAACATTTAATTGATTCACAAATTAATATTGAACAAGATCGACATTTACAACAAATTCATTTAATGATATCCGATATGCATAATGCTAATAAGAATCTACAAGAATTAAAGTATACAATTGAGAAATTAGATGATTTACGTAACGATAATTTATTAAATAATAGTTCGAATGATTTTAAAGTATTTGATAAAGCTGCTTTAGTTATGAAAAATATTAAACTAATTGAAGAAGTTTATAATAATATTTCAACATTTGATACAAAACAAAAAATCATACTTCAAACTCTAGATAACGAAATATTGAAGGATGAAAGAGGCGAATTACAATATTCAACAGGTGATGAATTATTAATTGCACATTTTGAATTAAATAAATTAAGAGATTTACAAGATCAAATGCAAATAATGTCAAATAAATCAAAAATTAATGAAACTAAAGTATTGGTTAATAAACTTGCAAATCAATTGAATGAATGTGTTTTAAAATTTAATGAATTATTAAGTATTATAGTTGATGCAATATTAGATTTTGTTGAGTGTGAAAATTTCGGTTATTTAATCAAAGTTATTAAGATTATTCAATATGAAGAGAGAGAAGATTTAAAGGTTAGATTATGGAATCATCTTTTAGAGAAAAAGAAAAGTAATCATGAAGATATTGATGATGATAACATAGATAATATTAGTGATAATAGATTAACTAAAGTTAAAAGAAGTCGTGAAAGAGGTTATAAGACAATATTTGAAGATTTTTTTCAAAAGACAATTGAAGATAAAATTATAAATACTTTAGAGAATAATGGTATTTCCATTTTTCTTGGTAGTGAAGGAAGTTTCTATTATCAAACAATTTCTGATTTTAAAATTGCAATTGATAGATGTTACCCAATTGAATGGAATTTTTTCCCAAAAATTTTAGAATGGCATCAATCATCAATTAGAAATTTTATTAACAATATTCTTGATAATGGTAATTATAATAATATCAAATTAGCTGAAATTTTAGACTTAGATTATGAAAATAGAACACAATTGAAAAAATTATTTAAATTTAAGAATGAAGAATTAAAGAATATTAGATTAATATCAGAAGATAAGAAGAAACAATTATTAAATAAATCATTACAAGAAAATATTTCATCAACCAATAAATGGATTGAAACTGCATTAAATAAATCAATTGATAAATTTGAATCACTTAATGAAGAACCAAGTGATCGTAAAGAGGATAGATTATCATTTCAATCAGCACAAGATATTATGTTAATATTATCATCCAATACTAAAAGTATTAGAACATTAGGTGATGCAACAATTTTAGTTCAGTATTTTGGATTTTTCGCCAATGATATAATGAGAAGTTTCCAAGAGAAATGGGTTAGAAGTTTAGATAAGATGACTATTAAATGGATTAATAAAGATGAAGATATTAAGAATATTGGATATTTACCAAGATATATTACAAATTTATCAAATGATTGTCTTACATTAACAGATGCATTAGAGAGAGATTTTGACAATATAACAGAGGGATTAAATGATATTCATAAACATAAATTAATTGAATTGAAACATATTGCAACTAATCATTCAATTGAATTAGGTACATATTGTTTACAAAAATTATCTAATTTATCAATTGAAGATTATAAAATGATTATAATTGAAATTTTCAATAAATCATGGTATAAATCAAGTACAATCATTGAAAGTATATTACATATAATTGATGAAGAATATATTATGCCATTTATCGATTTTTCATATCCTGAATTATTTATTTCATTATTTGATTTTATAACGGATGATTTTTTATTAAATTATTTAAATGTTTTAAACTATAAAAGGAAATTTGAAAATAAAATAGTTGAAAGTTTAGAAAGGGATGGACATTTAATAATGGATATATTAGGTAAACATGATGAAGAAGGTATATTAGAGAATAAAATGATTATATTTGATATTATGATTGAAATTATATCAAGTAATACCGAGGATGAAATTATTGAAAGATGGACAATTGCATTAAGTGAAATATTTGATTTACCAAGTGATTTATTAAGAATTTTATTAGAATGTAAAAAATTTGATAAATCAAGAATTTCATATATTATGGGTGAATGTGAAGAATTATGTAAGAAATCAATGAATGAAAATATTGATAAAGAACAAAGTATTTTCCATAAATTTCATTATTCACCAATTAAAAAGTAAAGAATGTGTAATTGACTACTTACTTATATAGATATGAAAATTATTGTAAGTAATATTTGTTTATCATTTAAAGGGAATTGAATATTAAATAAACCATCATTTTCATTATCCCATAAAGCATTAAATGAGGAGTTTATTTTATTATTATCAGAATAATCAACAATTGAAAATATATTTGAGTTAATAATATATTTAAATTTTGAAGATTTACTTTTGAGTAGTTTAAGAATTTCTTCACACAATTGATTAATTGAAATGGTGTTGTTGTTGGTTATTTGATTATTTATGAATTGAGTTAATTCAGTATCATTAATGGGCTATAAAAATTATGGGAATGTTAGTAATTATTCCACAATGGATATTTTGATAATAATACATACTAGTTTAGATGGATTGATTTCTTTAGTTTTAATTACTGGAGTTACAGTCATCGTATATAGTTAATTCTCTAGAAGGACTTTGTGTAGTTACCGTGTGATCCTCTTGTCTGAGTCTCTTTAAGCTGATATATTCATGTTACGGTCGATCGACTGAAGACTAGAGATATACAAAAAAGAAGCTTACGTAACTTCGGAGTAGGCACGTGTACTTATTATAACAGAAATTTATTATTATAATTGTATACAATAGAAAATTTAATTTAATTAAAGATTAAGTCAGATCTTTAATGATTGATTGAATGAATTAATTAAAGGTTAGTTATATATTCATTTCTTATTAAGATAATATAACTAATAATTATATCAATAATCATAACCACAGACAAATGTCATCAGCACCATTATTACAATCAGTTCCAGGTAAAAGAATTGCATTACCAACTAGAGTTGAACCAAAAGTTTTCTTTGCAAATGAAAGAACATTCCTTTCATGGTTAAATTTTACAGTTATTCTTGGATCATTAGCAATTGGTTTATTAAATTTTGGTGATAAAGTTGGTAGAATTTCTGCATCATTATTTACATTATTAGCAATGGGTACAATGATTTATGCATTAATTACTTATCATTGGAGAGCAAATGCAATTAGAAGAAGAGGTTCAGGTCCTTATGATGATAGATTTGGTCCAACAATGCTTTGTTTCTTTTTACTTATTGCAGTTATTGTTAATTTTATACTTAGAATAAGGGCTTAATTTATATAGGATTCCCTTATAGGTATGTACTCTCTAAATAATAAATAAATATTACGTAATAAAATAAACTAATTTTCCGACACTTTCAATATTCCGAGGGGGATTACGTAATTATTTGACATACGGCGCAGTTATCTATAAAAAGCAAAAGTGGCGCAGTAAAGAAACATAAATAATTGATGTGACTGTTTTTCTTATAATTCTCATAGTGCGGTGTGAGTGGGTCTAATATTTTATTAGCTAAAAAGTTTTATTTGAAAATTGAAAAAAAATTAATTTTTTTTGGAAATAAGAAAATTAAATAGTGAGCCCGGTGGTGGAAAATTTGAGAATTACCCAGTTATTCTCTTAGTTAGTGGTTGGTATTACCCCCCATTACAATTTCAATACAATTTTTCACTCTTAATTTTAATCTTACTATACCTTTGTTAATATTATACTATTATTTTTAAATTTATTTACTTACTTTAATACCCTTTTCTAATATTCCATTCCAGAAATCATCCACTAATAAAGAATGTCTGACGCAATCACTATTAGAACCAGAAAGGTTTTACCAAATGCTTTATTAGCAAGAAGACAATTTGTTATTGATGTTATTCACCCAAATAGAGCAAATGTTTCAAAGGATGAATTAAGAGAACAATTATCTGCTTTATATAAAGTTGAAAAAGATCAAGTCTCAGTTTTTGGTTTCAGAACTCAATATGGTGGTGGTAAATCAACCGGTTTCGGTTTAGTTTACAATTCTGTTGCTGATGCAAAGAAATTTGAACCAGCTTATAGATTAGTTAGATATGGTTTAGCAACTAAAGTTGAAAAAGCTGCAAGACAACAAAGAAAGCAAAAGAAAAATAGATCAAAGAAAATCTTTGGTACTGATAGAAAAGCTGCAAAGAAAGCTGCAAAGAGAGCTCAAGATTAAGTTAATTAATTCATATTTAATTACTAAATTTACATCTATTAATCAAAAATTACTATATTATATTATATTTTATAATTTAATTTCTTTACTTTAAATTGGAAATGAAATGAAAAAAATTTAAAAATAAGGAGAAAGACATCTGTTAGAAAAGCATCAACTATTTTACTCTTTCTTTCTCTCTCTCTTTTCTTATTGTAAATGGTATTGTAGATTCTTATAAATGGGGAATATAAACTTAACTATAAAAATGAATGAAAAGAAAATGAAATGAAATAAAATTGTAGATACATTATGATTATTATAGAAAAAAACAAATAGATAACGACTATACCATTGAAGTTTTCTTACTTTCTTGTAATAATCTAACTTCTTCCTCTAATTTCTTCATTTGTGATTGTAATTGAGCTAAATCATGATTAAGTCTATTCTTTTCAGTATGAATATTTTGTTTCCATTGTTTAAACCTTTGATCTTCATTTCTTAATTGTTCAGCAAAATATCTCTTTAATCTCTTCTCTGCTTCAATAAATTCAGGATTATTAACAATTTTATCACTTAATTTATCTTTATCAACATTATTTACTTCACTAATATCTTCACTATCCATCATCTTATTTCTAAATGTTTCATAATGAATTTCATTTGTTGATAAAATTAAATCTAACATATTAGTTCTTAATAATAAACTTCTTAATTTTCTAAAATCACAATGTTGATCATTTTCAACTTCAACTATACCCCATGGAAGCTTTCTACCATAAACTTGAACATTATTAATTTCAAATTTATTCTCAGATCCAATAATTGAAAATGGCATTGATTCAATTAATTGTTTCGCATGTTCAGTTGCTGCTTGATCATCAATTTCAATTGGTGGTGAATAAATTTTAATTTCTTGAACTTCAATAATTTCTCTAATTCTTTTCTTAAATTCTAACATTTCATTTGGTGTTAAAGTATCTGCTTTACCAATAACTGGAATTAAATTAACTCTTGAACTTAATTTTTTCATTGTAATTATATCTAAAGGTTTTAATGTATGTCCTGTTGGTTTAATAAAATATAAACATGCATGAACTCTTAAATCTTTAATTTTAGAACGATCTGGTTGACTCTCTTGTTTCATATATGATAAATGTTGATCATCTAAAAATTCAATAATTGAATTCCATGATAAATTATTATTAATATTATCACCAAATCCTGGTGTATCAATAATATTTAAATTTAATTTAAAATTTTTTTCCTCTAATTCTGCTTTAATTATTTCGATTTCAACAGTTTTCTTAATTGGTGAATTAAAACGATTACGTGAATCTTTATGTGGTTTTAAATTTGTTTGAAATAATGTATTAATAAATGTTGTTTTACCTAATCCTGATTCACCTGCAACCATTAAAGTAAAAGTTGAACCTTCATTTAAAACAAGTTTATATCTTTGATTAGGTAAGTTGGCAATACCAATTGGTTCAGGTATATAACTTTCACTCATCTTGTTGTTGTTAATATGTATATAATGCCTGTTATATTAAATCAGAGATCAACAGGTTTAAAGAAACATCAACAGCGAATAAATTTGAATTTGAAAACATGGAAACACGTAAATTTTAATTTTAATTAGGAAATAAATTATTGCAGCGTCGATGGGTCTGTTTTTGTGGGGGGGGGGGGGGGGGGTGTGTTT
>JAJMAS010000083.1:0-38918 GCA_030565065.1 Pichia cephalocereana | reverse complement strand
ATCCTGTTTTGTTCAAAGGTACTATCCGTTCCAATTTAGATCCATTTGAGGAAACCGATGATTCTATCTTACTTGAAGCTTTAGAAATGGCATCTGGTGGTATTGGTGATTTTACATTAGATTCAATTGTTGAAGAAAATGGTACAAATTACTCACTTGGTGAAAGACAAGTCATTGCATTATGTCGTGCGTTGATTCGTAAAAGTAAGATTTTGATTCTTGATGAAGCTACAAGTAGTGTTGATTACGAAACTGATGCTAGAATCCAAAATACAATTGCACAAGGTTTCAAAGATTGTACAATTTTATGTATTGCACATCGTTTGAGAACTATTTTGAATTACGATCGTATTTTGGTTATGGATAAGGGAGAATGTGCTGAATTTGACACTCCTAAGACATTATGGGAAAATAAAGACGGTATTTTCCGTAGTATGTGTGATAAATCTGGAATTGAAGAAAAGGATTTTGAATAAGTTAATTAGATTCATATAATAATATTTATAGTAGTAATATATAAAGGAATAAATAATTGGTAGTTTTTAGAATTATAATTACTGTATCAGCAGATAATATTTACAACGTTCATAAACATAAAAAGAGCAAGCAAACATGGGTATAACTTTTAAGAAACCGATACCTAAACCAACATAAAAACCTGATAGACCACGTTGTTTATAAATTTGTTTTGCAGTAAAAGATATTGAGTGAAATTGACCTGAAGGATCAGTGACTGCACCAACTTGCATTCTCCTTCGTATAACTTCAAATGGATAAGCAGAAGCTTGAGCTAGCATACCGGCGCCACCACCGGCTAATAATTGAGCCCAAGTATTTAATGGAGGTCTACTTTCATTAAAACGAGCAGGAATTGAAGTTGAAACTGTATATTTAGCTAGATATTTTGATCTAAATAAATCATGTAATAAATCATGAGAATAAAAGCTAACACCTGCATATGGAATCATACCTAAAATAGTTGGTATAAAACCTCTATAAAAATTTGATAATGATAATATGAATGGGAAATTTTTCGGTATATTAGTTGAATAAATAAATTTAGTAATTGCAGAATTATTATTTGGTAAAGATTGTATACCACCTGTTGTATAAGGTAATTTAAAATTAGAATTTTCATTATAGATAAGTCTTAAAGTATGAAATAATTTACTACCATTATGATGATAATTATGTTGATGAGTTTCAAAAGCCAATCGTACTCTAATTAAATCCAAAGGATAAGTGAAAAAAACTGAAGATATACCAGCTAATGAACCTGCCAGTAATCTTCTTGAAGCAGTTTCATATGAAGAATCAGGTATGAGGAAAGATCTATATTGTTCATATGCAACGAATTTAATTGCAGCATAGGGGAAGATTCTCAGTAAAGTTGCAGAATGACCTTGATAAAGACCTCTTATACCATTTATTGAATAAATATGAGAAATTGCATTAAATAAACCTTTAAAAGAACCAACATATTTTGAATAATGAGGATTATTTGTTTGAAATAAAATTTTAACTCTATCAAGAGGAGCAACTAAAGTTTTTGCAGATATTCCAGCCATTCCACCTGCTAAACCACTACGTAAAACGTAATGCAGTGAATGTGTTGAAGGTGAAGAAGCAGTGATTGACACTGATTCATCATTGGGCATTTGGATATATTTTTTAAAGTTATTATATTATTATATTAAATTATTATTATATTATTATTATAAGTAGTGTATATTATCTAAATAAAAAGTTATCAGAAGAGAATAACCAACTAATTGAATTGATTGACCCTGAAATAACTGTGAAAATTGTCAAACAGATTGATAAAAATTATTGAAATAGAGATTGGTAATCAAATAATGGCAATAATGAGATAAAAAATTTCACTCTCAAATTAATTGTTTAAGGTAAGCGAACAGCTGCGACCCCACAGTCCCGCTGCCGGTCTCGGTTCCCCGGGGAACTTGGTCATTTTACCCCGTTTTCGGAAATTTCCGATTTCTTTATTTTTTCTGATTGATTTCCTTGTGCTGCGCCACATACACAGCAGCTGCTACGCCATTGGTGAGGATGTGGCGGTGTTCTGGATCTTGTAAATTATTAGTAAATTGCGGTTTCTCTTCATCACCAGCCACAATGTACTTCATGAGTTGATCAATACCTTCACCACCACCACTACTGACATGCTTAATAGCGGAAACAGTTGATTCATAATCACCATTCTTTGCTGCCTTGTATGCCTCAGAGAGATGAAATTGATCTGCTAAATCAGGGTTATCTTGTAAAAGAAGTCGATCATAAACTTCAGATTGCGGCGGTGCTGGTGAGTTTGAAATTGGCTTTACAGTAGTGGCTGTTTCGTTGTTTGTTTCAATTGCAAATTCAGCTGCAGCTGTATTGTAACCTCTTTGAATAAGATATTTGAAAATTCTTTGACGCATATTGTTATGAACTTCATGGAGTGCGTCCATTTCAAAAACGTCAGGGGAGTTACTAGGCCAGATTGGTGTTTTCATTGCTGATAAAGGAAGATACTGGGTTAATTTATAATTTAAAATTAATAATAGTAACTTAATGTGATGAGCCTTAAAAGCGAGGTGATGAAAACCATAAAAAAAATTGTCTTCAAAAAAATCTTAATATTGTGAAGAAATTGATCAATAAACTCTATTGAGCCTCCTTCTTTTTCTGTTTTGACTTTTCTATTAATATTAACAGTGGAGATGTTTTACAAAGATTCACCATCTGTGAATCCACTTCCTATACTAAGGGAAGAATGTGGTTATTCTATTACAGAAGAAAAAATCTCATTAGATAGATCACAATTAGGTAAATGCATTATACCTAAACAACCATGTCATTGGAATACTCAACTTGGATTTAACAATTATACACCAGTAGTGTATGGAGAGGATGATTGTAAAAATGAGCCATTCTTGCAAACCTATTTAAGTATTAAACCAATTCCAAATGTTAGAATTTTCACCCCATCTTCATTTTATCAATATATTTCAGTTCGTAGAGCATCCACATTTTACGTTTTATATCATAAAGGTTATTTCATAATTGCTAATACAGAGACAAGAATTAATCAAGATAGGAAAATGAATTATGTTGGTATTAGATTTGAAGATTTACTGATTCATGGACAACATTATAAAACTGTTAATAATACATCATCATTTAAAGTAATGTATACAACAACTGTCTCTCATAGATTATCAATTCATTATTCTGAAGTTGATGCATATTTAAATGATCCTCATGATTATGTAGAGATTAAAATGATTTTATGTCGTGGATCAATTCCAAGTTTTAATATTAAAAGTAATTTTAAAATTTTATTACAATTATCAAGAGGTAATAATTATTTTGATTCATTTTTGTTCAGATTAGTCATTCAATGTCATTATTCATCAACTGAGAATGTTGTTATTGGCATTAGAGATGTATCATTCAATATACGTACAATTAAACAAATGTCCATTCAAAGAGATATCTTACCATTTATGAAATCCATGTATCCAAATAAATATAGAGAATATTTGAAATCCTTTGATCATGTTACAGCAGTTATGAATGAAATAATATTTAAATCCAGTCAAAGCAAAATGTTATCAGTTACCATAACCTCTAATGAAGTTAAAGTTGAGCCCCATGTCTACAACAGAAACATTGTCGCAAGCGAGAAATTTATTAATTTTCTAGACTCACTATAAAGAGACGCAAATTTTTCCATTTTTTTCCATTTTTTATTAAGAAACCCTCACAGTTGAAAGAGGGTCGTGGCTTTCTGCAATGTTAAAATGGACGTTTTTCACGTTGTCTTTAATTTCTAATTAATTTCCCTTTAAATGAACGTTCTTTCTCCTTCATTTGAGTTTCTTTGATCTGCTTCCTCTTGCAAATGTCTTTCACAAACTTCTCCACAATCGAACAAGTCGCTAAACTTGATGCTGTCTTAAAGGATAACTCATACGTCCAAGGGTATGTATATTAAAATTATAAATCAAATTAATTATTATTATTATTATTATTCGTTATTATTATTTAGTAAGTATGGCCCTATATGTTTATCTGATCTGATTTTGTTTTGCTTTGTTAATTTTCTTTAAGAAATTAATGGAATTATTCGCAATGATGATTGAATTCTTTGGTCCATGTTTATGAGGCGGACTCAAGACCCGCTGTATGAGTATCAAAAAGAAGGTTGTTGACGCAGCCATTTCACTGAGCTATTGTTTTCCAAAAATATTTTGTTTTTTGTTTTTTGTTTCTATATTTTTTAAACATTGCAAAACAAATATCAAAGAAACATAAAATCCATACTTACAAATGATAATAATAAGGAATCGATAATGATAATGAAATTAGCTTTTTCATGAAACATAATACTAACATAGAATTTTCTTATTTCCTTAATTTATTATAGTACTGCACCATCTCAAGCTGATGTTGCTGCATACAAGGCTTTCCAAACTGCATACCCATCATTCTCAAGATGGTTCAACCACATCGCTTCATTCTCAGAAGAATTTGAAACTTTACCAGCTGCAGAATCTGAAGCTGCACCAGCTGCTGAAGAAGAAGATGATGATGATGATGTCGATCTTTTCGGTTCTGATGATGAAGAAGAAGATGAAGCTGCAGCTAAATTAAAGGCTGAAAGAGTTGCTGCATATAATGAAAAGAAAGCTGCAAAGGGTCCAAAGCCAGCTGCTAAATCTATTGTTACTCTTGATGTTAAGCCATGGGATGATGAAACTGATTTAGATGCTATGTTAAACCACGTTAAATCCATTGAGATGGAAGGTTTAGTTTGGGGTGCATCAACTTTCATTCCAGTCGGTTTCGGTATTAAGAAATTACAAATTAACTGTGTCGTTGAAGATGATAAAGTTTCATTAGATGATTTACAAGCTGCAATTGAAGAAGGTGAAGACTGGGTTCAATCTATGGATGTTGCTGCTATGCAAAAATTATAATCAGGTTGTTTTTTGTTATTTTAAACTTAAACTTAATCTTAAACTTATAATTTTCATCTTTTATACGCTTATGTATTTATAATCAAATTTCTTTAATGAAATAATATAAATTCCTAACATTAATAATATAATAAAACACAACTGTAATAATTGCCCATATAAAAACTTAATCCGCTAAGCTTATAAACTGGAAAAATTTTCCGATTGGTGGAATAAGATGCCTATTTGGGAAAGTGTATCCACTAAAAACATGAATTTATCTTTCTAATATCATTTGCTGATGGATGAGTTCCTTTGATGGGACTAAGATTAGATAACATAATAGATAAGCATTTATTTTATGAATTAATCTCATAATTAGCTCAATTGATTTATTCATCATACCCAAAAAATGGCTGAATCTAAGGGAAAAAAGATAACTAGATCAAGAAATGGTTGTTTTACATGTAAACGTAGACGTCGTAAATGTGATGAGACTAAACCATTTTGTAAAAATTGTGTTGATTCAGGTAGACAATGTGAAGGTTATGGAATGAGATTAGTTTTCGATGTTGATAGTGATGATAGGAATAATATTAATAATAAAATTTCATTTAAAGGTCGTCCAAAGCAAAGTGCTTCCTCTCCTTCAAGGTATATCTATAATCCATCAAAACTTAATCCAAAATTAACTAGTGATGATACAGTTAAAATGAATACACAGATGAAAACTAGTACTAGTGTTAATAGCGTCGGTATGAAGAGTATGAACAGTATTAATAGTATTAATAGCATCAATAGTATGAGTAGTATAAACACTATAAATACTATTGGTAATAATTCATTGGTGATATCACCGGAGACACCACAAATTCTTGAACGAAATACTAGCTTACCTACTAGTTCTACAGTTTCAGAAACTGATTTTGAATTAGATTTTAATAATGAACAACAATTTGAACATGCATTTTTATCAGGTTTGGATTATATTTTGGATAATTATGATACTGAATTATTGAATTCAATTGATTCACAATTCTCTGAGTCATTGGAAAACGTTTCATCATTACCGCCTCCAGTTGATGTCCATTCAATGACAATGAATAATTTGAATTCAGTTACTATCGATAATTTACCTGCTCCTCAATTGAAAAAGAAGGAAGAAAGCCATATATTGAAACATTTCTTTGAAAAGGTTATTTTTCTTTTAGATGCACATCCACAAGCTCCATGGCCTCAATTAATGTTGAAATTTGGTTCAATGGATTTAGCTAAATCATGTTTTCTTTCACTTTCTTCAATGCATTTATATGTTAATAATGGTGGTGATGAATTTTATAAAAAAGGTTTAATGCATATAAATAATACAATGGAATATTTAATTAAATACGTTAGAGCTGGTGGTATAACATCTGAAAATGATGAAAATGGTAACGATAATGAAAATGAAAATGATAGTAAAAATGAAAATAATGATAATAATCATATTAAGAATGAAAGTAGTAGCGGGAATGGAAGTAGTAGTGATAATGATAATGAACCAAATATAAATTTAGATGATACCCAAGATGTTGGTTTAGATGTACCTAAAATTATTGATAAGATTAAATCTGAATCAAATAAGAAAAAAGGAACAAATTTTATGATTATTTTACTATTATTATACGTTCATCTTTTATTTGCAGTTCTTGAAAGTGGTAGATCAGCATTAGCTAGAATGTTCCTTAAATTAGCATCATCAATTGCAAGTGATCCATTATTTCATAAAAAAATGAAAAAAATTCAACAATCACAATCATTATTATGTGTTTTATCATGGTTTGATACAGTTTCATCATTAGTATCACCAGATTGTAGAATACCATATTGTGATCCCAAATGGTTTGGTGAAAGTACTGATATAATTTCAACTGATAAAATGAATGGATGTCCAGTTGGAATTTTCAGAGTTTTATATGATATGAGTGTTTTCAGACAAGATACAATGATTTTATTTTCACAAAAATCAATTTTATTACAAGATGTACGTATATTTTATCAAAGATTACTTGATTTACGTGATAGATTTTTACATTATCGTGATCATGTTTTATATGTTTTACCACATGGTTCAACATTTACTTATATTGATAGATTAAAATGTGGTCAATTATGGGCATTATCGGGAGTTTTACTTACAATTCAATTAGAATTACATTATTTTAATAAATTACCTTATTGGAATGGACAAAATAGAAATTTTCTTTCATCCAATGAATTCCCTGATGCAATTCCAAGATACCACATTAAATCAACAAAATCAATTCCAATAATTACTGAATTTTTATCAGTTTATAATACAATTCCTTCAACTTCACCAATTATAACTCAAATGGTTTGGCCAATTTTTTATGTTGCAGTTTGTTCAACCGATAATAATAGAGAACATAGTTGGAAAGCATTACAAACTTTATATGAAAATGTTAAAATGGGTACAATTCAAACAAATATGGATATTGTTAAAAGAGTTTGGAATGAAGGGTGTAGTATTGAATCAATCTTGGCTGGTCCAGGATGGTTAGAAAATGGTATTGATCTTTTACCATGTTAGTAGAAGTACGTTTTTTTTAGATTATATAGATTTACTAATCATGTATTATCATTCAACTCCGTAGTTTTGAGTTTGTTATCCATTCGATCTCTAGGGTTCGAAAATGAGGAACATTTTTTAATGTGATGAAAAAAAAATATTTTTCTAAGTCAAGAATTTATTTATCTTCAATTCTTTCAATTGAACTTCCTCTTTGTTAAACAACATGGAGAGTATATTTGCCGGTTGTAATAGATCACTTGGGATCTTTGATTATAATGAGAATCAGAAAATATTAGCATATGGTTCAAATAATACAGTTTCAATTACATGTCCAATTTTCGATAATAATGGATATTCAGTCGAATCTCAAGTTATTGAAACATTAAAATCATCAAATAATATTAAGAATGGTGAAATTACATTTGTTAAGTGGTTACAGAAAACTGATATTTTATTTTCTGGTGATATTACAGGTACTGTCAATATATGGAAATATCAAACTGATGGTTTTAGATTACTACAAAGTTTAAAACCTTCAAAGGATAGTATTTCATGTATTGGATTTGTTAAAAATGACTCAAAATGTTTAGATTTTATTATTGGTGATAGTAAAGGATATGTTTATTATTATCAATTTAATAGAGAAGAACATTTATTTACTGAATTATGTAATTTTGAATTACCATATGGATATTATGCAATGGTTATGAATATAATTAAGATTAGTGATAATGAAAGAATTATATTGTGTGGTGGTTCAAAACCTGTTATTAATGTATTATCAGTTAATATTTTAGAAAGTTCAATTGATTTAAAACTTTCATTGCCAGGACATGATGATTGGGTTAGAACTATTGATAGTGTTGAAATTGAAACTATAATGGAAACCGTTAATGATATTACATATCCAAGAAGAAATATTATATTTGCAAGTGGTTCGTTAGATAGAATTATTAGATTATGGAAATTAACTATTAAAGATTTTGATACACCAGTTTATGTTGAAACAAACAAATTAAAATTATTAACATCAAAGGAATATAAATTTGAGACATTAAATCATAGATATTGTATTTTCCTTGATGCTATTTTAATGGGACATGATGATTGGGTTAGTGAAGTTTCATGGAAGAGTGATATTAATAAAGAGGAAGAATTAATGTTATTATCATCAGGTGCTGATAGTTCAGTTATGATATGGCAAGCTGATAAATCAACTGGTGTTTGGTTTCCTGAAGTTAGATTAGGTGAACTTGCAATTAAAGGTGCATCAACTGCAACTGGTTCATCTGGTGGATTTTATTCAAGTAAATGGATAATCAATAAAGAATTAAATACTGAAGTTATTTTAACCAATGGTAAAACTGGTTCATTCCGTTGTTGGACAAAGCAAGGTGATGAAACTTTTTTCCAAACAAAGACTACATTAAATGGACCAATGAAACCAATTAGTGATATTTCTTGGTCTAAAGGTGGAGATTATTTATTAGTTACATCATATGATCAAACTACTAGATTATATTGTAAACCAAAGAATAGTTGTAAATGGTTTGAATTTGGTAGACCACAAATTCATGGATTTGATATGATTACAGTTAAAAGTATTAGTGATACCAGATTTATCAGTGCTGGAGATGAAAAAATTATTAGAGTTTTCGATATGCCAAAGAGTATTGCATCAATGTTAAATAAATTTTGTGGAATTGAAAGTTTAGGTGAAGAACAATTAAATGGTGAGAAATTACCTGAATATGCAAGTGTTCCAGTTTTAGGATTAAGTAATAAATCTGAGAATGATAAAACTGAAGGGGGTGAAGATGTTGAAGATGGTGAAGAAGATGGTGGATATAAGGGAGATGGTATTAAAGAGATTATTGAACCACCAATTGAAGATATTTTACAACGTCATACCTTATGGCCAGAAATTGAGAAATTATATGGACATGGATTTGAGATTACAACCGTTGATGTTTCAAATGATGGTAAGATCATATCAAGTGCATGTAGATCAAATGTTAGTAGACATTCAGTTATTAGAAATTTTAATAGTGAAACGTGGTTAGAATGTGATGATAAATTATCGGCACATGATTTAACAATTACAAGATTAAGATATAGTTTATATGATGAAGATAATAAAGATGAATATTTATTATCAGTTTCAAGAGATCGTAAATTTTCATTATGGAAGAGATTAGGTGGTGAAAAATTTGATTTAATTAAAGTAATGGAGAAGGCACATAGTAGAATTATTTGGGATTGTGCATGGGTTAATTTTGAAGATGTAATTGCATTTTTAACATGTTCAAGAGATAAAGAAGTTAAATTATGGAAGATGGATAATGAGAGTAAAGAAGTTAAAAATTATGGTAGTATAAAATTTGAAATTGCAGTTACAGCAATTGATTCAGTTAAGATTAATAATAATGGAGTATTTAAAATTATCATTGGATTAGATAATGGTAAGATATTTATTTATAGAGTTGATGTTAATAAAAATGAATTTGAAGAAATTGAAGCTATTGAAAGTAGAGATTTACCAGGAGATAGTATTAGTAGAATTAGTATTTCAAATAAGGTTGAAGTTGAAGAAAGTGGTGAAATTAAGCATATTATTGCAATTGGTAGTAAGGACAATAGTTTACGTATAATGAGAAAGTAGTGTAGTCTATATGGAAATGTATAATTTGATGTCGTTAAATTATTTTTTTTCATTTATAAAGACGTAAATAAATAAAAAAGAATAAATAATAATAATAATAATATAATGAAGGAAGATAATAATATATTGTGAATAAATTAAATCTAAATAATGATAATTTTTAATGTTTAATAAATTAATAAAACTATATTCAAGTATAAGTTTAAGTAACAAAATTAACAAATTACTTATTTTGCAGCTTCGAGCATATAAGTAACTAAATCGTTTCTGTCCTTTGCTTTCTTTAAACCACCGAAAGCCATCTTTGTACCTGGGATGTATTTCTTTGGATTTTCTAAATAATCAGACATAGTTTGAGCAGACCATTCAACACCTGCTCTCTTATTTGCATCAGTATAAGAATAACCTTCAGCTTGACCAGAATGTCTTGAGAAAACACCATTAAGATTTGGACCAACTTTATGTGGACCACCTGCTTCAATAGTATGACATTGAGCACATCTAGTTTTAAATAAAGTTGCACCTTTCTTTGCTGAACCTTGTTCGTATGGAGCTGGCATTTTTGATTATATAAATGTAATTATTAAAGGAAAGAAAAGGCAAAAGAATCTAAAAGAATAAAAAAAGAAAAGAAAAGAGAATGGATGATTTATATAAAACATGATAAATTGAAAAACACCCCCCTCCAATGGACGGAAAATGAGAATAAATGAGAACAAATGAGAATAAATGAGAAAATATTGAAATTATTTGAAATTAACGAATTTCCATTGGTTAAAGCGGGTAATCTCGGAATTGTATAAGGTGTTTCGTATTATTTAATAATTATAATAGAATGACAGTCCCAGTATAATTATAATTAGGTGGGATTTTAAATTTTTTTTAATATTACGTAATATAACTAGTTGTAATAGACGCGTCGAGTTGTTTTTATTTTTTTATTATTATCTCCGAACATTTCTTTTCTTTTTTTATTAATTCCGAATCAGTCAGTGAGTCGAGCTGAGCATTTTTTAACCGACTCGTATACTTATAATTATTACTAAGTTCAATAAATTTGCCCTTGACTAGATTCTACTCTGTTTTTAATTTCATTTAATTTCATTTCATTTAATAACTTTCGTTTTATATCACTAAATACAACATGTCTTCACCTGTATGTATGTTATTACGTTCGTCAAGGGGTATATCACGTCCAATATTATCTAAAACTTTAAATTATAATTTATTAAAGAATTATAATCGCTTATCTTCAGCATCTTCATTATCTTCATTATCTTTTAAAAGATTAGCTTCAACGATACCTTCAACTCAAGATTTAGCTGCTTTAGAACAAGATGCAAATAACTCTTTATCAAATCCTGCTTTACAAGCTGCTTTTTATAGATCTTTATTAGATGCAAGTTATCCTCATATAGTTGTTTCAAGATATGAAACTAATGGTATATCAAATGATTTAGATTGTTCAAAATTATATTTAGAAGCTTTATTAAAAATGGGTAATATTGAAAAGGCAACTACTTTTGCTAATACTAATAATATTCCATTACCAAATTTAAATGATTCTACTTCAAATACTAATAATAATAATAATAATAATACCACTAATCCAAATACTAATAATAACAATCATACTGGTACAAAAACTGATCCAATTCATGTTATTGTTACTGAAACTTATTGGATGTCAATCTCTAGATGGATTAAATGGTTAATTCCTTTAGGTTTAATCTCTTATGCTGCTTATTATGGTTTTAATGTTTTGGTTGAAAATGGTTCAATTGTTAAAAGTGGTTCAAATGATGATAAATCTGTTGAAGTTACAGATTCTGATGTTAGATTCGATGATTGTAAAGGTGTTGATGAAGCAAAGGCTGAATTAGAGGAAGTTGTCGATTTCTTAAAAGATCCTTCAAAATATGTTTCATTAGGTGCTGAATTACCAAAAGGTGTCCTGTTAACTGGACCTCCTGGTACTGGTAAAACTTTGTTAGCAAGAGCAACTGCTGGTGAAGCTGGTGTTCCATTCTTTTTCATGTCAGGTTCTGAATTTGATGAATTATATGTTGGTGTTGGTGCTAAAAGAGTTAGAGAATTATTTACAAAGGCAAGAGCTAGAGCTCCTGCAATTGTTTTCATTGATGAATTAGATGCTATTGGAGGTAAAAGAAAATCAAAAGATCAAGCTTATGCAAAACAAACTTTAAATCAATTATTAGTTGAATTAGATGGTTTCTCACAAACTGAAGGTATTATCATTTTAGGTGCAACTAATTTCCCTGATTCATTAGATAAAGCTTTAACTAGACCTGGTAGATTTGATAAAATTGTTCCTGTTGAATTACCTGATGTTAGAGGTAGAATTGAAATTTTAAAACATCATCTTAAAAAAGTTTCTCTTGCCAAAGATGTTGATCCTTCAATTATTGCAAGACAAACAACTGGTATGTCTGGTGCTGCTTTAAAAAATTTAGTTAATCAAGCTGCTTTACATGCAGCTCAAACTAATGCTTTAAATGTTAATATGAATGATTTAGAATGGGCAAAGGATAAAGTACTGATGGGTGGTGAAAGAAAAACAATGGTTATGACTGAAGAAACTAGAAGAAATACCGCTTATCATGAAGCTGGTCATGCAATTGCTGCAATGTTTACAGATGGTGCAACTCCTCTTTATAAAGCAACTATTTTACCAAGAGGTAGAGCTTTAGGTGTTACATTTCAATTACCTGAAATGGATAAACATGATATTACCAAACAAGAATGTTTTGCAAGATTAGATGTTTGTATGGGTGGTAAAATTGCTGAAGAAATGTTATATGGTCCAAATAATGTTACTTCTGGTTGTTCATCTGATTTATCATCTGCAACTGGTATGGCAAGAGCAATGGTTACAAGTTATGGTATGAGTGATAAAGTTGGGCCTGTTAAATTAAGTGATAAATGGGAAACTTGGTCACCAAAATTAAAAGATTTAGCAGATGAAGAAACAAGAGATTATTTAATTGAATCTGAGAAACGTTGTAAAGAATTATTACATAATAGAAGAATTGAACTGAAAAGATTAGCTGAAGGTTTATTAGAATATGAAACTCTTAATAAAGATGAAATTGAGAAAGTTGTTCGTGGTGAAAAACTTGATAAATTAAAAGTTATTTCAAACAAAATTATCAAGGGACCAAATACAAGAAAAGAATTTGATATTGCGCCTGAAGATCCTGTTAATCAACCTTTAAATTCTGATGTTGTTGAGAAATCATTTTAATCAATTATTAATATAATATACATGCATACAATATAGTGAAAATTCACATTTAGGAAATTAATACGGCAAATTAATTGGTTTTGAAAAACTATTCTTACGGAGAATCTTGACAAATAGCTACAAAACTAATGATTGTTTAGCATTTTTATTTTTCACTCTTATTACTATATAAAAAACACTTTCTTTTTTGGAATATTAACTAATTAATTTTTTTATATAGAACAAATACACTTTTTATGACTACGTTTAACTAACTTATAATTACATTGAAACTAAAATAAAATACAAATAAGCAAATCTATTTTCTAATATACTAAGCAAAATCTCTAATTTATTGTGTAAATGGGAATGAAGATGCAAGTGAACTAATCTCACTTGATGTAGTATTTGTCCTTTTGTTCTTATATTGTGGTAATAAAACTGAATCATCATCAATATCACTAAACTCCATATTTTCATCATCTTCATCGTGTACTTCTTCACTACTATCTCTTTCTTTTTCCACAACTTCCTCTTCATCTTCAATCTGATCATCATCTTCTTCATTTCCATTATTTCTTTCCTCTTGTTCATCATCTGAATTTTCAATAGGATCATTCTCATCTTCACCATGTTCACTATCTTCTTCACTTTCTTCTTCAATAAGTTTACGCTTCTTACTTATTTTAACATTAGTTATCTTTGATTGCTTAGTCTTATCATGTTCATTATTAAAATCATCTAAAGCAGTTAAAATACCAACACCTGCCATTACTCTTGTATACATTTCTCCCATGTCTTTAAATTCATTATTTCCAGTATTTTCATTCTTTAACCATTTAGAATTAAGTTGAATACGATCAGTTATTTTATCTGCATCCTTTGAATCAATTATTAAGTTTAATTTACATGATAGTACTAATTTTGATGCAATTTCACATAGATATGTTTCATATAAACGTATTTTCTTTCCTTTATCTTCTTCGTCGCTATCGTCATCATTAGATACTGAATATTTTGTAAAGTTGACATCTTCATCAGCTTCACGTTCAAGTTTATTCTCAATATGAATTAATTCAGCATATTGAAATTCTCTAATGCAATATAATTTCATAATGTTTGTTTGAACAGAAGGTAAAATGTAACTACGCAATGTCATGATAGTTTCATCAAATTCATCTTCAAGTTGTTGATTATTAATCAGTGAACTATATTCTGCCTTGAATGCAGAAATTGTGAATGCATTTTCAAAATATGATGTACAAATAATATGTAATTGTTCAATTGTTAATGAATTGAGTAATTGAGTATCAATTAATAATGATAATGATTGTTGAATTGCATTTATACAGGAAATTGTATTTTTAACAGATATTAAATCACTTAGTTCATTCTTGGACTTACTAGTGTAGAAGTTGTAAAGTGAATTAGTTATGTATATGTATGAAATTTGCAAGAATGCAAATAATTCAGATTGTGAAATTGGTGTTGAAATATTATATGAATCAGATTCATTGATATATGTTGAATCATTGGAAATTTGTAAATATAACGATTTTGAATAATTGGTTAAAGTTATTGATAATTTCTTATAAATACGTGACACTAATTGTGTTGATGTTGAAAATTGTAAAATGTATAATCTATTTATTGACTCAATTATTTTATTATCACTCTCTTCAATTTTGGTATCTAATGACATTGAAGTTTCACTAAACAATAAATCAATTGGACCATTTAGTTCAAGTTCATTATTATTAATTTTTTGAAATAATTGAATATATTGATAAGTAATTGAATTAAAATAATCAGAATTAAAATTAATCTTTTGTGGAGTTAATGGGAAATTGATAACTGGGAAAAATCTGTAAAACTGTTCAATTGTATCTTTTAACCCTTTTATATTTGATTCATTCATATTCAATGATGATATGTTATTTAATATATTACAAGTTATTTCAATCAATACTGAAATTTTATCAATATCATAATGGAAATAATTCGTTATTTTGGATAATTCTATTAGTAATTTTGATACATAATATGTAGAATCTTTCAAATTGATAATATTCTTTGATCCCTTGATATATGGAAATAAAATTTTATGGTATTCGTTGTTTGAGCCTTCACAATAAATCTTTGATGATGCATTGATTAAATTCAATAAGAAATATTGATAATCTGAATCTAATTCTAAACTCTCTCTAAGTTCATCAGTGATAATATCGTTTGATATGGCTGAGAAATCAAAACTAATATAATTCAAGAATAATTCAAAACTTTCATTGTTTTCATTATATCTTTTCAAACTATAAATAGATTGAAATATTTTTGTAAACTTTTTAATCTTACAATTTTCAATATTATATTTGATTTTCTCCTTACAATATGTATTATTATAATACTCATAAGAATCTGATAAAATTTGCAGTAAGAATTTGAATTTGATAAAATCCTTAGAATCAAATGATATTATTTCATTGATTTTCTCTAATTCTAAATTTTTTTGTTCTAAAAATTCCGTTGTCATATTAGTTTCAACTTTAGTTAAGAATTTTGAAATTTCCTTCAAAAATTTACCAGGATTTAATTTTGAACCTTGAAAGGGGTATATTATATCTTCATTATCGATGAAAATTAAACTTGTTATTTGTATAATATCATCATCATTCAAATAACCTTTATCAATAATTTCATTTAATAATTGTAAACAATTTAATCTTGTACCAAAATCTGTTTCATAAATGACAATTTCAATTAACTTATTTTTGAAATATGATGTAAATTGTGATAATGATGAAACTGTAACTCTCTTCTTATAAAGTTTAATTAAAACTCTAAAAACTTCTGCTCTTATATTCGAATCTTGATCAGTTAATAACCAACCAAGATATCTAAGATAAAAACTTTCGGAGAACATTTCAGGATAATCATCCATCCATTCACCAAGATAAGTTACACATTTAATTCTAATTTCACTAGCAACATCTCTATATCTATGAGCAAATAATGTATTGAAAAAATCATTGATATAATTATCAACAATTTTCTTTTGCTTTTTATACATTTCAACATTATTATTAATTAATTTAATTCTATCATCAATAGCATCAATTTGTCTCTTTGTTTGCATTGAAACTTTTTTATTCTTTGAATTATCAATCAATAATTGTAAACTATCATTTTCTTTCTTTAATTGTCTTAAAAATTTGTCAATAAATTTTGAGATATTAACTGATAATTTACATAAAACTGATTGAATATTTAAACCAAAAATCGTTGAAACATATCTTAAAGCTCTAATATTAGAAGTTGACATTGAACCAATCCATTCTAATAATAATTCAATCAATTCATTATCTTCCTCATATAGAGTACCAGATTCACTTGCAATTAAAATAATTGAAGAAATAAAAGATAATGCATTAATTGGGAATTCTTTCCAATCAATATTAGTTTTTTTACCTTTATTAACAGGGGCGTATAACATTGGGAATTCATGATATTTTTGTCTTGCAAAAGAAGTTTGAATTTCACTAACTGTATCCTTAGCAGTTTCACTATTTGTAACATCATGACGACTTAATTGAACAATACAACCTGCTGATCTAAGTATAAAATTTAATAAATCTTTTAAAGCATCGAATTTAATATTTAAATCATTTGTAATAAAATCATCAAACCATGATTGAGCTAATTGAGATGAAGTTAAATCACCATTACTTAAAGATTGAAATATTGGGTTTTCATTATAGTCATCAATTTCATCAATATTTGAGGCAATTGTTGTTGATTTATTATTTAATCTATTTGATGAAGATCTTTTTGAATTTTTTGAAGTTTTTGATTTAGATTTTGATTTAGATTTTGAGCTTGATTTTGATCTAGATTTTGATTTTGTTTGGGAATTATAAGATTCATCACCATCACTTGAATCATCTAAGAAATCTTCAATTTCCATTTCTTCTTCGATATCATCATTGCCATCATCATCAACTATAACACGTCTTCTTTTAGATGAATTTTGATTTTGAGAAAGTTCTGTTAAATCATCATAACTAACAGCATGACGTTTTCTTCTTGTTGATACCATTCTTGGGGTAATATCTGATGGTATTGTAGTATATTATAAGATAATTTGAAAAGAATTGAACTGAGCATTAACTCTTTAAAAAAGGAAAACATGCTTTAAAAGATTACAAGAAATTTACGCGTTGCGGAAATTTAGGTTTTTCATGTAACGGTTTTAAATTTCCGAGGAATAGAGGTATAGATAGAGAGTACCATTTACACTAGTTCAGATCAATGATTTCATGACATTTAAACGAAATATAAATAAATAAACAAACTATTTATAATATATAAATAAATAAGTAAGTTATTAAATAAATAGATAAATAAATAAATAGATGTAATATGGTTGTGGTGTTAAAATTGTGTGAATATGATTATTATTCTAAATTGTAATTAAACTTAGTAACAAAAATTCATTAATATTAATATTGAAATTATATTATTGTAATTGTATATTTGATAGAGAATTAAACTCTTTCTTTAGTTTATTAATAATTGTTATTTAATTAACTTATGGTAAAGCAGTATTTAAAGCTTCTAAAACTTCAACTTCAATTGAAGCTTCAGCTGCAACTAATTCATCAGATGAAGCAGCATTTTTTTGAGCTTCAGCTAATAAAGTTTTAACAGAAGATTTATCGAAAGCATCTAATGGGAAAGCTTCAACTGAAGTAATTGAAATTTTTGAATCTGGTAAAACTGAAACGAAACCACCAGAGATGAAAAATTTTGAAGAAGTTGAACCTTCTAAAACTTCAACAACACCAGGTTTTAATTGTTCAACAATTGGAACATGATTTGCTAAAATACCCATATCACCTGATAAAGCTGGAACATTAACTTGTGTAACTTCTTTATTTTTGAAAATTGTATCATGAGGCATAGAGAATGATAATTTTAAAGTTGAAGCAGCTTCTGCATAAGTTCTAACAGCATTGACTCTGTTAACTTTTGAGACGGCTCTGATGGTTTGTCTGAACATTCTGGATGTATAATGAAATAGTAAAATTCAATGAAATAATATCAAAGATATACACCTTAATTCAATATAATAAATACCAACTACTAAGTATTTTTTCGAAATTCAAGTATTTCGCTCTCAGTGGCAATTTTGATTGGTTGTGATTTTATTCAAAATTTAAAGTGTACTGGTGTGTGTGATTAGGTAATCATTGAAAATAATATTTGTGGTCGCGTCGGTTTTGTTTTCTTGGTTTTAAATTATCTGTTACCTACACTTACTACATGAATTATTAAGGTTGATGATGGAAGTAAAAGTAGAAGTATAATTGAAGATTAGCATTTATTTGGACAATGGAGAACTTATTAGATACTGCTGCTGATAATGTCTTTATTACTATAGCTGCTATCTTAGATGCTGCTACTTATAGATTATCTAAAACTGCTATTGATATGACAATACCAAATAATAATGATACTTTATTAGCTCCATTATCAGAACAATTAACAAAAGATTATAATATTTTCAATCAAGTGATTGATGATTATTATATGGATTTATCAAATTGTAAATATATTCTTGAAAGTGTTAAAATAAAAAATTCAAAAGAAGCAATTTTAAAAGAGAAAAGGGAACAACAAAGACTTAGACAAGATTCTGAAAAATCTAAAATTGATCAAATTCCTAATAATAATGATATTAATAACAATGATAGTAATAGTAATAGTAATAACAATAATAATAATAATAATAATAATGATACCTTGAATAATGACACTAATAATATCATTACCAATACAAATGATATTAAACTTGAACCAGAATCTAAACTTACATCTAATAATAATGATATTAATATAAATATTAATAATGATGTAAATAATCAAAATGATATGATAATGAACCTTGATTTGGATAATTTTGATTTCAATTCTAATGATGTTCCAAATGACTTCAATAATGATAATAATGCCGCAAATGATATAATGGATTTCAATTTTTCTGATGAACCTTTAGGTAGTTTAAATAATGATACAAATAATATAGAACAACAACAACAACAACAACCACCTCAACCATCATTACCTCAACAACCTCCACAACCTGAACAACTCCAAGATCTTATAACTACAGACACTAATAATAACAATATTAATGATCTTAATAATCTTGACGATCTTAATGATCTTAATGGTATTGAAGGATTGAATGATATCAATGGTTCAAATGATGTTAATAATATTAATGATCCAAATACAAATTCTTATATGAATTTTGATCAAAATGGTGAATTAGATGATTTAAATCTAGATTTCTTACAAGATGATGAAATGGGTGATTTAATGCAAGATATTGAAGGTTTGGATAATAATAATAATAATGATAGTAATAATACTAATAATGGTATTGATAATAATACCAATGGAAACAACGCCTCTACATCTGATAATAACTTAAATAATACCAATAATATTCAAGATGAAGACTTGGCACCTGATCAAATGGAAGAATTGTTTAGTCAATTTGATGAAATTGTTGGTAATGAATTATAAATAATAAAATGCTAATTCATAATTCTATATCAATGTGTGTATATTAAGTGTATTATAGTTAAAGAAATAAAATAAATTATTCAATAAAAGTGTATTAATATTATATTATTATAAAAATTATTCTGACTGGCAGATTTGTAAATTAAAGAGATAAACAAGAAAAGAAATTATAAACAAAAAATATCAATTAAGAAATTATTCCTTGGTAAATCTACTACAACATCCTTGCTTTGGAGTATCTTTAAATGCATATGTTGAAGTTGTATCAGTTAAACTAACAATTTCTTTATTACCAGCTTTTCTAGCTTCACTTGTTGTCATTGCATGTGATGGTAAAACATCTAATGCAGGATTTTCAAGGAAGAAATGTCTTGGTCTTAACATAAATGTAATTGGTTCAGCTGGCATTAATGGGAAATCTTCAGGTGCAGGGAAATGTGAAATACCAAATGTATGGAACATTAAAATATCTGAATTTTCAATATTATCACTACCATCACCAATCCATTTTCTCATACCAATATTACCATCACCTGACCATTGAGGAACATGATCACCACTTGGATATAATCTATCTTCTTCATATTTAATAACTTGAACTGTATTATGTGCCCATGGTGCTCTTTTATAGACTAATGAACCAGGTTTTGCAAACAATGGTGGACATTGGAATGAAACTAATTTATATGATGGATGTTTACCTGAATATTCATTGACTTTATTTGGATTAAATAAATCCCATGTTCTACCATTTGAAAATTGTGTTAAAGAATCATTAACTGTTTTAAAAGTTTTTGATTTTGCATAGAAACCATTACCATACATATTTTCTGGTGAGCCTAATGGTTCCTCAGCAGCTGAACCATCAACAACTGAAGCTGAATTACCATCACCATCAATTCTTGGATGAATTCTTAATGCAAATAAATGTTGATGATTATGTGCATTAACATTTGGATAAACTCTACAACCCCATTTACCAGTTTTTTCACCTGCTTCATCATCTAATTGATAAGTATTTAATATACCAGTTAATTTAACATCTAATCTAATTGCACCATCTTGTAAGAAATTCCAATAAATACAATATTCATAATTTGCTGCAGTGAAAATTTGTGAAATAATTAATCTTGTACTTCTTGTAACAATTGAAGTACCAAATGAATCTCTAAAATCAGAATGTTTAAATAATAAACCATCATCTTCTTCATGAATACAAACTGCATGTTTAACAGTAATTGGTTCACCTGCTCTATCAGCAAAATGTGCATCTAAATAATGAATAACACCTTTACAATCACAACCTAATGATAAAGGATTTGTCATATAACCTGCACCATATTCACCAATATCTAATGCATGTTTTCTTTGATGTGGGAAATCTGGTGAACCATATGGAACAATCATTTCAGAAAGTGAAATTCTATGGAAAATTGGTCTATTATTACCATGATCATTATAATGAATATCACTTAAAACAATACCTTCTCTATAATTAAAACCAATATGGAAATTAAAGTTATTCCAATACATTAAATTACCATCCATTTTAAATGAAACACCTTCAGGTTGAGTAACATTAATTGGAGTTAAACCTTCTCTCATTTTACCATATTTAGCAATCATATCCTTTGGATAAAAATTAGCATTTGGATGATTTGAAACTTTTCTTCTTCTATTTGGAATATCAATATAGATAACTTTTTTCTCTTCAGTATCAACAATTGGACAAAAATCTAAAGGATGAGAATATTGAGAATCATCTTCATCATGTCTATAATAAACTAAAGCTTGTTGTAATCTTTTACTTGCCCCCCATCTTTCATCATAACCAATAGTCCAAGGATCACAATAAACTTTATGCATTTCATTTGCAGGAATACCAACAATTTCACATTGTTTAATAACATTTGGATCTTTTCTAATAATTTCTTCAGTACCAACTAAATCTTCAACAGTTAAAATTGGTTGAGAATTTGCTAAAGGTTGAACAGTTAAAACTTGCATATTAACTAAATCAACTAAACCATCTTTAATACCTGGAACACCTTGTTCAAGAATAACATAATAAACAATTCTTGGTGGGAATGGACCATTTTTTTCTTTCCAATCTAAATAAGCACGTTTTGTTGGTTCCTTAAGAGTAATTGTATTAAAAGCAATTGTTTTACCATTAAAATATTCTTTGATAATATCAGTTGCAGCTTTGATTTCAGTAACTGATAAAGGATCTAAAGGATGAGCTGGTTTTTGTAATGGAGCAACAGATGAAGCTGCTTGACCTGCAATTTGTGATAATCTATTCATTATTGCAAGTTAAATGTTTCTTATTTGGATAAAGAGAGAAAAAGAAAGAAGGATATAAGATACTTGAATGAAGAAATCAGAGACATAACATCTCATTTATATTGTTTCAAATGAATTGATTCTGTTTGAATTATTTAACAATATTTTCTGTTATCAACTGTAGATTAAAAATGATGGAATAGATAAAAGTTGATAAAAAATGCATCGTATATCCTAAAAGGGTAATAAGATCCGCAATCAGTGGATAACCTTAAAATGACGAGCCCCCTCGCAAAAGTTAGTTTTAGGAACTATTAGCGCTTCCTCCTTCTAAAATGGGAAACTTGAAGCACTTTTCTAGTAGGCAATAGTATGATTATTTCCCATTGACAACATCTCTTGACATTAGCAATGTATTAGATGATTGGAGTATAACCACTGGTTTTTAGGAATTACTTTCCATAACTGGATTTATTATGGTAGATAATTGAATGGAATTACTCGGTTTGTAAGTTTCCTTTTTGGGGATGTTTAGTATTATATTTAAGACAAATAAGCTTAATTAATTGTAATGTAAAAAAACAAATCGGTAGTTATCACCACCTATATAATTTACCTTCTATTGTTAAAGTTTAATTGTATGGTTAAATTTATGATAGTAATAATAGAAAAAAAATAAATAAAAAAATAAAGGAGTCAACTGGGAATTGAACCCAGTGCCTCCTGCACCCAAAGCAGGAATCATACAACTAAACCATTAACCCTTTTACCCTTTTACATAAAAATAACTTTTTATTATCTTTGTTTTATTGTATTTTTGCTGACGTAAGCGAGATTTTATAATTAAAAATTCAAGTGTTTATATATTAATTAATAAATAATCTGAAGCAATGATTAATTATATTCGTTTTTGAAGTACAATATTAAACATCAAAATATCAAAATTATTCTCTAAACAAATAATC
Source organism: Pichia cephalocereana (assembly GCA_030565065.1). NCBI lineage: Eukaryota > Fungi > Ascomycota > Pichiomycetes > Pichiales > Pichiaceae > Pichia > Pichia cephalocereana. Next base: position 15,640 of record JAJMAS010000083.1, on the reverse strand, counting down.
CATATTTTGATTTTGAAATAATTTTTTACAAAATTCATAAAATAAACAAACAGCGGTTAACACCCTTCCATAATTACTCCTCTACATAATTACAATACAATACAATACAATACAATACAATACCAAAAACAATACTATATTAATACAGAGTAATGCCTTAATATAATCGATGTAAATACTCCAATAAAGCGGAGATAAAAAATTAAATTTTTTTTTCAGAGTGCGGAAAATTAAATTAAAAATTTCTTTTTCCTTTTTTTTTCACCGTTGAAAATAAAAGTGACAGGTTTTGGGGGTCTTCTATAATTTGATCTTTATTTTAATCATCTTGTCTGACCTTTCCTTTTCCTTTCTTGTATCTTTCTCTTCTTTTCTTCTTTTTTCCCCTTTAACTACCCGCTTTTTTTGAATGGCTACAACTTTACCAATATCATCATTAGGTAATATCGACTCTACTGGAAATAATAATATTAATATCAATATTAATCAACAATTATCAAATCAAGGCTCATCTTCAATTCCAAATATTTCTAAAACTGCAAGTTTGTTAAATTTAGATATACTTATTAGAAATACCGATGATGTTAATAAACTTAACAAATTATTCCCATTTTCAATTGAAATAACTGAAAAAATTATTTCATATGCTTATTATATGGATGCTCCTCATGTTATAAATGAGCCTTCAATGTATAATGAAATTTCAATTTCAAAAAATGAGAATATTAATAATACTTATAATAATAATGCTAATGAAATTGAGAAAACTAAAATTTCAAGTACTGCTAAAAATTTAACTCTTGGTAGATTCTCAAATTTAGATAATTTAATGTTAGTTAATTCAGGTTTCCTTTATCTTTGTCGTCAATATCAATATAAATATTGTAAATTTATTAGATCTTTTGCATTTAGTAAATTTTTAATCAATTTAATAAATACTAATGAATTAGGTGATTATGTTGAATATTTAGATTTCCAAGAATTTACTGCTGTTGGTTTAGGTAAATCAATTGAATCAATTTATAAAATCCCAAATTTAACAAATGTTACATTATTAAAATGTCTTGAATTATGTAGTAAAAATTTGAAAACTTTATTATTAAGTGAAAGTGTTGATACTGATATTAGTTATGAAATTTTACAGTTTATTTTCAATAATTTGAAAAATTTAAAATCTTTAGATTTTTGTGGTTTTTCAAATGATAGTTTAATTGATTATTTTGATAAATTAACTATAAATGATAATTTGAAAATTGAAAATTTATCATTTCATGAATGTCTTGATTTCCCTTCAACTGTTTATGATAAAATTTTAAAATTTACACCAAATTTGAAAAAATTAGATTTAGCTCATACTCAAGTCACCTTGAAAACTTTAAATCAATTTTTAAATCAAAATACGAGATTAACTCATTTATCTTTACGTAAATGTTCTCAATTAGGTACATTTCAAGAATTTTTAAAATTTTTACAACATCCAGCTGTATGTGGTGTTAAAATTGAAGAAGAAGAGGAAGAAAATAATAATACCAATAACAATTCAAGAACAATTAAAACTTCAAATGATATATCAAGTTTACGATGGTTAAATTTACAACAATGTTTCTCAAGTGAAACTTTAAGTACTGAAAGAATTGATACAGTTTTACAAATTTTAGCTGATGGTGCACCAAATTTAAGATATTTAAATTTAAATGGATTTGCAAATATTAATGGTGATCATATTAAAAAGATAAGTGAAAAATTTACGGAATTAGAGAGTTTAAGTATTTGTGATGTTAACTTAGATTTTTCAAATTTTGAAGATTTACAAATTTTAAGTAATTTAAATTGCTTGAATAAATTAAAATTTTTAGATATTTCATCAAGTACAAGAACTGTTTCAAAATTGAAAAATATTATAATTGAATTAAGAAACATTGAAATTTTTGAAGTTAAACCTTCATTAACTGATAATTTAGCACATGTTTTCAAATTAAAAATTTATGACAATTTAAATTTCAATAATAATTATATAATTGATCAAAATAATCAAAATGAAGAATATTGGAGAGTTTTCAATAATAAAGGTATCTCAAGAAGAAGTTGGGTTCATAGAATCTTAAGTAATAATGATAATAAATTTTATGATAATTATGAAACTGAAACTTCGGGTGCAAGATTAGTTGAATGGGATATTAATACTGGTGAATTAGTTTTAAATAGAATTAAAAGGTTAAATCTATTAGGTTATGCATGTGTTAAAATTAATTGTTGTGATGATGTTGGTTATGCTGTACAGGATAAAGATTTTGGTAATGATTTAAGTGTACGTGGTTTATATAAGTATTATTCACTTAATATGTGAATGTAATAGAATTATTGTGATGATTTGGGTAAAGATTTTCTTTTATTAAGGGATAAAATGAAATAATTTAATATAATATATAATTAGAATAGGCATTGTTTTTTTTTAAGAATTTGTATAGCTTTTATAAAACTGAATTTAAAATTGAAAATTAATAAAAATGTATTTAGGTTGTTGAGCCGACCATGAAAATAGGTTTGAAAAAAAATATTTTTCATGAAATTTTAAATCTTTTATTTTATTCAAAATTTAACTTCTTTTATACACAGGACCATGGTTGGATTCAGAGGCAATAGTTGTGGAAACATGAGAAGTAAAGATTTTGGAGGTAGGGGTGGCAGTAGAGGTGGATTTAGAGGAGGAAGAGGAGGTAGTTTTGGTGGAAGGGGTGGTAGTAGAGGTGGAAGAGGTGGATTTAGAGGTAGAGGAGGTAGTTTTGAAGGTAGAGGTAGAGGAGGATTCAGAGGAGGTAGAGGAGGATCTTTTAACAGAAATGACGATAGAAGTAAATCCAGACCTAGATCAAATTCCAACTCAGATTCAGATTCAGGACCTGAAGAAACAAATGGAGGATTTATTGATAATCAAATTGATTCTGAAGCTGAATCAGTATCAAATATTGGATCAGAATCAGAATCTGAAGAAGATGATTTTTTCAGTGAAGATGAAAAATCAGGTAAGAAACCAACCAACCAACCAATTAAAAAGAAAAACAATAAACATGCACCAAAGGAGACAAAAATTAGTAAACGACCTGTTAGTGTTGTACGAGATATTCCAGGACTTCAAATTAAGAAAGATTATACAGGAGATGGATCAGTTGGAGGATTATTTGGTAATAGAGATGTTAGATTTGATACTGCATTAGGTAAACCTGTTGATTATGAAGTTGTTAGGAGACAATATGCATTTTTAGATGAATATAGGGAGAACGAAATTTTAGAAATGGAGAAAATTCTTAAAAATAAGAAATTATTAAGTCGTATGACAGATGATGAAATTGAAGATTTAAAATATAAATTACAAAGTACAAGATCTAAATTAGATTCATTAAAGAAAAAGGATAGAGAGAAGGAAGCATTAAGAAGTTATTTAAAGAAACAAAAGGAAGAGAATGGTGGTATGAAATTCTTAACTAGAGCTGAGAAGAGGAAAGTTTTACTTGTTGATAGATTTGAGAGTATGGATAGTAGACAAAAGAATAAATCTATTGAACGTAAACGTAAGAGAAAGCTTGGAAAGGAAATGCGTGCACTTGAATTTGGAAGGTAGTTTTACATTTTATGTTAAGTTTTTATAATATTAATAATAATATAAGTTTTAAAATATAAAATATAAAATATAAAATATAAAATATGAAGTATAAAATTTACTTTAAACACTATCTAAACATTCAAACATAAATTTATATTAAATCAATGCAAAAGGAGAACAAATTAATTAATTAATTTTAACTAGCTAATCAATTAATGTTCTAAGATTTGAAGATTACCAGTAATGACAACATTTTCAAGAATAGAACCATTTGGAATATCTATTTTTTGACCATCAGAACAAACTATAATAACTGTACCCTTTAATTGAACACCTTTACCAAAGAAAACATTACCAGTAACTGTTAAATGATCTAATTCAATAATTTTTGGCATATGAGGAATTCTCTTTTGGAAATTTGAAACTTTCTTAAAATCTGAACCTAATTTAATTAATGGAGCACCACCAAATCTTAAATTATTCATAACTAATGTACCATGTTGTAAATTAAATAAATCTGATTTAACTAATAATAAATCAGAACAAGTTTTAACTGGTAAAAATCTTGATCTTGGAACAACAACACCATGAGCATTATTAAAATATCTAATTGCTGCACCAACAGCAGTTTCTAATTGTATAACTGACATATCTGAATTACCAACAGTAATTGATTTTTGATTTGGAATAATTTCTAATTGTAAAGAATTTGATTCAACTAATCTTTTAATTGCTCTTAAATTAATCCATAAATTATTTGTATTAAAATTAGTAAATTTTTTAATTGATTTGAATTCTTCAACATGATCTTTTGGAACTTGAGCAATTTCTAATAATCTAATTTCACCATTATAATTAATTAATGTACCACCTTTAACATCAGCTCTAGTTTTATCAGTTAATTCCATTATATATTCAGAACCAGTTTCAATCATATGATTTAAGATTTTAGAATCAACAGTTGCACCTAAATTATCACCATTTGAGACAAATAAAATTTCTTTACCTTCTTGTAATAAAGAATCTAAGACACCAGAAGAGACTAAACTTTCAAATAAATCACCATGACCAGGTGGATACCAAGCATCTAATTTATCATCAATACTTTTTGGGACTGGTAATAAATTATCTTTGAAAATTCTTGGATATCTTGATTGATTAAAAGTTTTAATTCTAATTCTATGAGATTGATATTTTTTAACAATTAATTCAGTATCTTTATCAGTATTGAAGGAATTCATTAATAAAAGAGGGACATCAGTATCGAAAGTTTTATTTAAGAATTCAATTTGTCTAACAGATAAATCAAGGAATGATTGACCTTCTCTAACTTCAATAACAGATTTTGGACCAACACAACCCATTGAAGTACCTAAACCACCATTTAATTTAAGTACGGCTAATTTATCGAAATTTTTATTTGATGAATCATCATTTAAAGTTGAATAAGGGACAACTTGATTTTTAGAAGGTGAAGAAATCAAATCCCAATCAATTGTTTTAGAAGATGAAGCTTTATCATTAAGATATCTTCTAAATAGGGCAAAGAAAGAATCCATTTCATTTTCAAATCTTAATTTAGTTTCATTTGAAATATCTTGAGATGCATTTGATGAATCAACTAAAGAATTTAAAGCATTTCTCATTTGAGAAGCTGCAACATTGGAACTTGCATTTTCAAAAGCGAATGTAGATTGTGACTTAGCGTGTTTAGACATGGTTGTACAATTGAATTGAATATTAAAATAAAAGAAACAAGTAAAAGAATCAATCAATTAAAACAAGACAAAATGTGGGATGAGCCAACTATAAATAAACGCAGTGTCCAAATTCAAAAAAATTGAGTGAGAGGGCAAAACACGTTCTTTATTGGTCTTTTTATATGGTCTTATACTGGTATTTTTTACAGTTTAGATATCTGCTTTAATTATGGACTATTCCACTTGGAAGAAGAATACTCCTTATAATTACCATCAAATACAGACATCATCCCTTTTATGGCCATCTTTAGCAATAGATTGGTTACCAAACATTGGTAAAACCGCGTCAAAGAAGGACTCCTCAAATAAGGATGTTATTAATAACAATATAAATACTAATACTAATGATAACATATCACATGTTGAGAGATTAGCTATTTCAACATTCTCCAACAATGTTAATCCAATTGAATCTTTACTTTTAGTTAATGCTAATATAATTGATTTAAATAATTCATCAAATTTACAAAATTTTGATTATTCAATTGATAAAGAAGAATTTAATTATTCACTTCCCTTACCTCATTTAAAGAATACAAAGGAATTACATAAAATTGATACAGATGTTTTTATTGATGAACCTGAAATTAAAGCTGTCACTAATTCAATAGGTTTACAACAACGTATACCTCATAATGGTGATATTAATAGAATTAAACATTGTCCATTACATTCAGATTTAATTGCTACATCTTCAGATTCAGGTTTAGTTCGTATATTTGATAGAACTCGTAAACCAAATAATTTTAATCTAAAAGATTTAACTAATGATAATAATAATAATGATAACAATGATGATGAAACATCTACTAATGAAACTTGTGATATATTACTTAAATATCATACATCTGAATCTTGGACTTTAGATTGGAATCCATCCAAATTTACAATTGCAACAGCTGCAAATGATGGTGTAATTGCAATTTGGGATTTACAATCACAATTTTATCCACCTCCAAAGAAGAAATTTTCAACTTTAACAACAAATCAAACTTGCACATTAACCAAACCAATACTAAATATACCTGCACATAATTATGGTGTTAATGAAATTAAATGGATACCTGATCACAATTCATTAATTGCATCTGTTGGTGAAGATGGTAAATGTACCATTTGGGATAAACGAAATCCATCATCATCTCAACGTGTTAAAGAATTTGTTAGTAAAGAACCTTTAAATTCAGTTGATATTAATCCATTTAATACATTACAATTAGTTTCAGGTAGTTCAAATGGTTCAATCAATATATTTGATGCAAGAAATGATTCAGTTCCAATTATTAATTCAATTCAACATAAAGATTCTATAACTGCTACTAAATATTCACCTAATAAGAGTAACCTTCTTGTTTCATCATCAGTTGATTCAACAGTTGTTTTATGGAATACTGAAAATTTAACACCAATATTTGTTCATGGAGGTCATTTACTCCCTGTTAATGATGTTACTTGGGCTCCTGATATGGATATTCCAACACTTGCTTCATGTAGTAATGATAACTCCATACACATTTGGCAACCTATCTTACCTACTATATAATATATAATATACAATGTATCTATATCCATCTATAAACTGTGTACAATAAAATTCATCATCATTAACTATAGAAAAGAATTAGATAATAAGATCAACGCGGTAGGTTATGACATTTCTCTTTATCACTGATCACTTCTTCTTCTACAACAACAGACAACCATGGTATCTAGTAGTGCAAAGAAGGTTATTATTCTTATATGTGTAGTTCTTGGAATTGCTGCAACTATTGGTATGACACCAGTTATACAACAGAAAAAATTACTTAAACATATGTCATCCCTATATACAACTGATAATGAAAATGATAAATTAGAGATGATGGATGATTTAACTCAAGGAGATAAAGTTATTGTTAAGGCAGATGATGCAAAGAAGGAAATACTTAATGTTAAATTAGATGAAAAAAATAAAGGTCAAGTGATACCTGCAGAATCTAATGAATTAGAATATGATGGTGAAGATTCTGATAATTCACTTATTGAAGATGAAAAAGTAGAGGAAATACTTAATGCTGCTCCATTACTGTAAGTTTAAGTATAAGTTCTATAATTATATAATCTGATGATATATACTACAAATAATCTATACCTTTTCAGCTCCACTCATACGAACAGCTGCACCATATTTTTGTAATTTTGTTAATAATGCATCACCTGCTTTAATTAATGTATTATATTGTAAATTTTTATTATCACTTTTATTAGTTTCAACAATACCTTCAACTTTATCAATAACACAATTTAATTTCTTATTAACAATGAATTTACTTAAATCATTATCTAAAAATTCAACACTTACACCAAATGATTTTGACATTGAATTTAATGATAATGAACGATAACTTTCAAGTAATTGAGAATATGCACGACAACGAATTTCTCTCATATAATAATTACAATGTTCAAATAAATATTTATCCTTTTTCAAAATTAAATCATTAGTTTCCAATAATGCCGGGAAAAATTTATTATATTCAGTTAAATAAATACTTTTGACTAATTCAAAAATTGGTAATAATTCTTCACTTGTTGAATTAATTGATAAAATTTCAGGACTTTCAATTAATTTACTTTTTAAATCTGGTCTCTCAAATATAATTGATCCACAAATTAATGAATATTGTGCAATTTTTTCATATGTTGTTAATTCAGTTGATGTAAATGTTGTTAATGAATCATTTAATAATTTACATGCTTCCTCAAAATTTCTAATTGACATTAAATAAATTCCATTATATGTCTTATATCTATTCTTTCTCTCCCAATCACCTCCCTTTTCAATAAATTCATTTGATTTATCTAAATATTTTTTGGTAAATTCTAAATCATTATAGAAAAATCCAATTCTTGAAATTAATAAATATAAATCAATTTTAGACCCCGTACTTGGTGCTAATTCAATAGTTTTCAATAATGTTTCCTCTGCATTTATTTTATCACCAATTTTAGCATAATATTCACCTAATTCTGTCCATTTCTTCAATAAATCCATCTCTGATTCATCCTCTTTTTCAAGTTTTTCAATTTCTTCCTTAATTTTCTTGATATTTTTTTCACTTTCACTTAAAATTGAATCATAAATACTTTGATCCCATTCTAGTCCCTTTAAATGAATATCATAATATAAATAATGATAATATGATGACATATTTTCCTTTACTATTGATGAAACAATTGATTCAATCAATTCTTTATTATTATCTTCATGTTGTGCAAGAAATACAGTTTCAGATACTTTAAAATCAGGTATAGCAGCAGTGATAACTTCAGTCATTGTTCAATATCTCTATACTACTTCAAAGTAATACCAAATAAAGTATTTGCCACCGACAAAAGCAAAAGAAACCACCCACTGTTTAAAGAAGACTTTACGAAATTTCACTTTTCAATGTCGCTCTTCAAAGTTGGTGTTTCTTAGAGATTTGTACCTCTTTTTTTGATCTCTTTGATGTCATCATTGGGAGTATTATAGATGTCGGTGGATCTATTAGACACTATACAGCAAGATATACACAGTGCAGGTCTCTCTATCGAGAAATATAGAGTGGAAGATGTGGAAAATGTAGAGGGAATAGATGATTCTAATACAAAAATAATGGAATTATTAAGTAAAATTGAAATTGATATATCTCAATTACAATATGAGATAATACCTATTTCAACAAATGATAGTAGAAGTTCATTAGAATATGAATTATGTCAAAGTAAGGAATTATTGAAAGATCTATATGTGAGGTATAGAATAAAAAAAGTTAATGAAAAGAGGAAATATAATGAAACATTATATTTAAAATCTTTCACCAAGGGTGAATTATCAATTAAGAGTAGTAATACCGATGATGATCTTGAAATAATAAATGAATATAATAATGACGACCAATTAAACAATGAAGGTTTGAATGATGAAAAATTAGAGGAATTGAGTAATCAAGAGAGACTATTAAGACAAAATACCAAATTAACTGATAAACTTCAAAATGTTAATGCATTGATAAAATCAACATTATTAGCTGGTGAAATTAATATTTCAGAATTAGATATTTCTACAAATTCAATTTCTAATTTAGGTGAAAGTTATGCATTTTTTGGTGATGTATTAAATAAAACTAATGGACTTGTTAAATCAATTAATAAGGCAAGTAAAAGTGAAAGAACAATGATTTATCGTTCATTATATTTCTTTATATCAGTTTGTTGTTGGATTTTATGGCGACGAATCTTTAAGAGACCCGTGTTGTTACTATTATGGTTGATTTTATCTCCATTGAAACTGTTGTTTAGATTTAGCTCAAGTGGTAACGTGGAGATTAATTCAACTAGTGTTGTATCAAGTTTAATTTCTCAAACTGTATCTACAACAATTGAAACAGCTACTGATATCATAACAGATGTATTATTAGATAAGGATGAACTATAAATCATTATATTTATATAATATATAATTTCTTATAAATGTTTTTAGATTAATAATATATTGTTTATCTGTTTCTTAGTTTGTTGATTAATTCTATAAAAATTCTGGTGGGTATCTTTCCCAATATTAACTATGACACAATTAATAAATTAAATTAATAATCATCACCTCTTGAAACAACTTCTTTTCTTGTTGGTTGTAATAAAACTGTATGTTCATATTGAGCAGTATAACAACCTTTAATATCAACTAATGGAGGATGTTCAGTGACTAAACCTTCCTTAACTAAAGAATTTAATGCAAGTAAATATTTTTCTTCACCAATTCTATCCAAATAACGTCTACAAAATGGTAAAGTACCAAAATTTTTATCAATTGTATCCATTAATTTTCTTGCTCTATCTAATCTAATAGTTGCATTAATTGGAGGTTCCCAACTTTTCATATAATGAGAACATTCACCACCATGAGTAACATAACCTTTACCAGTTGAACCAAAAGTTTCAATTGCAATTGTTTCATTTTCTTCTAATTTAGTTGGATCACCATTTTTAACAATTGGAATACTTTTACCACCATGAATTTTACGATTTAAAATTGTATGACCATTTAAATTTCTAATACATTTAATTGGATAAACTTTACCATCTAATTCAATTTCATGAGATTCCATAACTTCTTCAACTGCTTCACCAATATCAGTTAATCTAACATCAATACCAGCAGTTTTAATACCTGTATTAGTTGCTTCCTTAACAGCTTGTAATAATGGATCATATTTATCATTAAATGTATGAGTAAATGCACAATCAATTATATAACCATCAACATGAACACCAAAATCAACTTTCATAACATCATCATAATTAAGTACAGTTTTATCACCTGTATTTGGTGTATAATGAGCTGCACAATGATTTAATGAAACACCAGTTGGGAATCCCATACCACCCTTTAATGAATCATTTGTACCTGACATTTCTCTAACTTGATTTTCAATCATTTCAACAATTTCAATCATTGTCATACCAGGTTTCATATTCTCCCTTGCATATTTTCTAGCTCTTCTATGAATTTCTGCACCTTTTCTAAATTTATTCCAAGTTTTTTCAGCTTCCTCTAAATTAAAATCAGCTCTAACTTCTTCATCTGTTGTACGTTTAAGATTATAATCTTGAAATTCACCCTCTGGATAAACACCTCTATAGATATTACCAATAGAATTTTCGAAAACTTGTGCCGGTTTCTTATTCTTATTCTTCTTCTTCTTCTTTTTCTTCTTATCACCAGAACTTGATGCATTTGCATCATTATTATCAATTACGACATTTACAGGTTCATTCTCAGTAGATAATGATTCGACCTTTTGCACAATTCCCTCAACAGCACTGTTACCTTCAGACATAGTTGATAAATCAAATAAATGAAACAATTTCCAGTATAACCAACCATGTATAAAAGCAGTAAAATTTGGAAATGTCCTTATATAAGCGACTCTTTCAAAAATTCCATTTTTTCATCAACATTTTCCACTAAGAGCATGGATTTGTATTTATACTAGTTAAGTCTTTCTTTTGAATACTTCTTTACAGTAGACATACAACGATGTTCCTCTTTAAGACTGCTGCATGTACTACTAGAAATGTCTCCAAATCATTATGGAGACCATCTGTTTTAAGAAATAATAGTACAAATTCAAAATTAAATGCTGAAAAGGATGTTAATTCAGTTGATCAAATGATTAAAAGTATAAAAGAGAATAAATCATCAGGACTTAGCTTTAGTGCAAGTGAATCATCAATTATTCATAATCCTTATGAATTTGCAACAAAACATATTATTCAAGATAAATTAGCTGGTCGTTCAGTTATTGTTGCAAGAGGTGAAATTGATAGAGCAATTTCACGTCTCGATATTTTAGTTAAAACTAATAAACTTAGAGAAATCAACTTTAGTCAAAGATTCTTTATAAAACCAAATAAGAAACGTTTGGCTAAGAAAGTGGCTAATCGTAAAAGAGTTTTTGAAAATGGTATTGCTAAATTATTTAGTGTCGTTAAAGATGCTGTTAGAAAAGGTTATTAATTATGTGTATATCATCTCTCCCTCTCTATTTCACTTGTTTATAGTATAAATATCTGTTATAAAAATAATTACTATGATTATAATTAATCTATTATACCATCATTTAAACTTTCCATTGCTTCCTTAATTAAGTGACTACCCTTTGGATCTAAATTTAATGCAATGGTAAATTGCTTTACAGCTTCATGTTTCCTACCATAAAATTTGTATAATTTACCTAATAAGAAATGAACACTTGCTTCATCTGGAGCTAAATTCTCTAAATTCTCAAAATCCTTTAATGCTTCCTCATACCTTTTCAAATTGTATAATATTTGTGCTTTTTTAAATAATGCTAACATTGATAATGGTTGAAGTTTAACTGCAAATTCATATTGTTTTAAACTTTCCTCTCTTTTACCTAATTTCTCTAATACCATACCAACACAACAAATTAAAATTACATTAACAGGATTAATTTCAACTGCTTTCCTAAAATGATATTCTGCCTTATGGAAATCACCTAGTTTTAGATAGACCATTCCAATACCATAAAATGCATTATAATGATGTTTATCTAAAACAATTGCATTTCTAAAACTATTTAATGAATTCTCAAATGAGTCTGTTGCTAAATATTCATGTCCCTTTAATGTATATGCATATAAACATTTACTATCAAATTCTATTGCCTTATCGAAACATTTTATTGCATCCTCTGGTTCTTTCTTAAAACTAAATAAATTACCAATACTTATCCAAGTATTAGGATGTTTATCATCGATTTCGAATAATTCATGTGAAAGAAAACTTAATTCAATTTCTTTATGTAAATGCCATAATAATGTTGAATAAATTTCCATATCCTCTAATCTAGTTCTATCAATTTTACGTAGTTTTTCAAAATAATTTTCACTCTCTTCATAATTAACAATTTCAAAATGTAATTTACCTAATTTGGATAAAATATATGGTGTATTTCTTTCATTTTCAGGTAATGAATCAAATATTCTAATTGCTTGGAAACAATCAAATGAATTAAACGCTGATATACCTTTTCCAATTTTACAATAAATATTCCTTATATATTCATTTTTAAGGGCTCTATTAGTTGATGATGGTTTATTATTTGTATTTGTATTAGAAGCAGTACCGTTATTGTTATTATTGTTGTTATTATTGAATAAATTACCCTTTTCCATATTATGAATTTTGAATATTTCATCAGTGGTATTATTTATTATGGAATTATCAATTGAATCTCCACTATCTTTTTTGAAAACATTCTTTACATCCTTATTTAAGATATTACTACCATTATGTATTAACCTTGAAGTAATTGAAGTATTTCTTTTTGTACCATTTGAAAGAAATGAATTTATATTTATATTATTGCTATTATTAGTGGTATTGGTATTGGTATTATTATTATTATTATTATTGTGCAAGCTTTTAGATGTTTTAAAAGTCTTCTTAGAAAATGATTTCTTACTCAATAATGATGATTTACTTATTGGAGTCATAAAATTTGATTCTGGTGAGCTAGTTGTTATTGTTGGTTTAGTAATTGGAGTTTTAAACAATGGATTATTAGTTATTAATTCATCTAATTCATCATTCTCATCTTCATTATCATTACTATCATTGATAATTATATCATCATGACGATCATTCTCCCCATTAATTAAAATTTCATCATTATTTTTATAAATTGCATCAACATTGACTTTAACACCTAATTTACATAATTGTTCCAAAGCTTCAAAAATATAAGGATTTAATTTAAGTACATTTGAATAATGAATAGTGGCTCTTGGAATATCACCAATTGATGAATATAATTTCCCCAATAAAAGATAAAATGCAATCGAATCGGGTATAATATCATTCAAATTACTATAATTAAAATTATTTGATTCCCAAATATTCATTGTTCTTAATAATATTCTAATACCATCAATTTCTTTACCTAATTTCAATGAACATTGAGCGAAAATATATGCACAACCTATATGTAATTGAGCATTATCACAAGTTATATTAAATGCAGTCTTAAATTTCCCCCTCTTGTATAAAACATAACTATAAAGATGAATTGCATCAAGTTTATTTAATTCATTTGAAGATGATGAATTTGTTGAAGGTTGATCAATTTCAATTTCAATTTCAATACCTTCATTATTTAAAATATTTTTAATTGAATTCTTATTAGGTGTTGGAGTACCTGTTATAATTGCATTATGAATTGAATTTTTATTACTGTTTCTTGATTTGTCTCTATTATTATTATTTTGTTTTTTATTTGAAATATTTGAATCATTATCATACTGAGCTAAGATTCTCTCTGCTGTAAATTCAGCTGTATCATACATATCATTATTTAATGCATAGATAGTTAGTTTACGTAGTGTATCCATTATTGATGCATGTTCAAGGGCAAAAGACAGGGAAGAAAAGGGGATACCCAGAGGTATTTAAGTTAAAGAATGGTGATAAATATTGACATGTACAAAACGCGATGTTTAATGATAGTACTTATACTATCCCTACTTATAATATGTTTTTTAGCGATTTAAGAAAATTTTCTGAAAACCTAAGTCTTCGGTTTCCCCCTCGCCAATATCTCATAAATATCACATTTGTAGCCGCGATCTTTCTCTATCCAATCATGTACTTAGTTTTTGATTCCAGTAACTATTGATGGAGTTATGAACGTTTTTAGTTTAAAATTTGCGTTTTTTGACAAAGTCCTGTAAGATGGTCATTGACATTGAGTACTTCGGACATGGCTCATTGAAATCTCTTCTCTTAGTTGTATTGAAAACTTTACCGTTATATTGTTTACCAATTGTACAGTATTTGAAAAAAGTTGGATAAAGTTGGTAATTTTTTTTTTCCTGTTTTTGGGAAGTTATTTTTGATTTTTGAAAAATTGGGAATCAAATCTTAAAATGTCTCTCTGTAGGACCACAATAACTTTTTTTCTCTTTCCAATGGTACCATTGGTTTGTTTGTAGCTATTCTGTGGAAAGCCAAATATTGCCACACAATTTCAGCTAAATTACTATGTAAAACGCACAACAAAACGTTTGTCGTGATTTTCTTCAAAAAAGAGCATGTTTGTAAAACTGTATTTTTCACTATAAAAATGTGCGTGGTTACGTAATTATTTTTTTTCGTGTCTTTAATTTCATGTCTTTAATTTCGTGTCTTTCAAATTGTACGTGTTTCTTCAACTTCTTTGAGCTTTTTACGAAAAGTAAAGTAAAGTCAAACAAAATATATGACTGATAGAATATGACTGATAGAAGAAGACACAGAACACGTAGGAGAGGTGCTTCAAGGAGACAGCGGATTGGAATTGCCCAAGCGAGAAGCCAGAGACAGTCGGCTAGAAATGAATTACATTCTACTGAAGTAAGTCATAGAAGTCTTATTATTAACAGAAGCCGAGAAGATGCTATGATTGCTATTGAAAACGATGATCATTCAGATACTAGAACTGTTAATGCTAATGCTGAAACTATTGAAGATCAATCCACTAATAATCAAAATGAATCCGAAATTATTGGAGATCAAACAACAAATAATGAGAATGAATCTACCCAAGTTGAACATGCAACTAATGAAAATATTCAGAACAATGTATGTATTATTTTTTTCTTTTAAAATTAAATGTCATCACGAACTAAATTACTAACCTTTTTTTTAGACAACTAATAGGCGGTATAATTTCCGAAATTCTACAATTGATTCAAG